>JAEIGR010000215.1:0-56899 GCA_018904305.1 Scaptomyza montana
TAAATTTTAGATTTTTGACTATATCTCGAGAAATAAGCAGAGATAGCGCCTAAAAACGCAAAAATATCAATAAATTTGTAGATTTTTTGACTATATCTCGATAAATAAGCGAGATAGCGCCTTAAAACGAAAAGAATCATTAAATTTTTAGTTTTTTGACTATATCTCGTGAAATAATAAGCGAGATAGCGCCTTAAACGAAAAGAATCATTAATTTTTAGTTTTTGACTAAATCTCGTGAAATAAGCGAGATAGAGCCTAAAAACGATAAAAATCATTAAATTTTGTTTTTGACTATATCTCGAGAAATATGCACGAGATAACCCTTAAAACGAAAAGAGTCAATAAATTTTAGAATTTTGGCTATATCTCGAGAAATGGCGAGATATCGCCTAAAAATGAAAATAAAACATTAAATTTATGGTTTTTTGACTAATCTCGAGAAATAAGCGAGAAAGCGCCTAAAAACGATAAAAAAAAATCCTCAAATTTTTAGTTTTTTGACTATATCTCGAGAAATAAGCGAGATATGGCCTTAAAACGCAGAGAGAATCATAAATTTTTCGGTTTTTGACTATATCTCGAGAAATAAGCTTGAATGGAAAAACCACAAACGAAAAATATCATTAAAATTTTTAGATTTTTAACTATATCTCGAGAAATAAGCGAGATAGCGCCTAAAAACGCAAAATATCAATAAATTTGTAGTTTTTTTTGACTATATCTCGATAAATAAGCGAGATAGCGCCTTAAAACGATAAAAATCATTATATATTAAGGTTATTGACTATATCTCGAGAAATAAGCGAGATAGCGCCTTAAAACGAAAAGAATCATTAATTTTTTAGTTTTTTGACTATATCTCGTGAAATAAAGCGAGATAGCGCCCAGCAAAACGAAAGAATCATTAATTTTTAGTTTTTGACTAAATCTCGTGAAATAAGCGAGATAGAGCCTAAAAACGATAAATCAATTAAATTTTTTGTTTTTTGATATATCTCGAAATATGCGAATAGCGCCTTAAAACGAGAAAAGAGTCAATAAATTTTAGATTTTTGACTATATATCTCGAAATAAACGAGATATCGCCCTAAAAATGAAAAAACATTAAATTTATGGTTTTTGACTAATCTCGAAATAAGCGAGAAAGCGCCTAAAAACGATAAAAAAATCACTAAAATTTTAGTTTTTGACGTATCTCGAGAAATAAGCGAGATAGCGCCTCTAAACGCAGAGAATCATTAATTTTTTAGTTTTTTGACTATATCTCGAGAAATAAGCGAGATAGCGCCAAAAACGAAAAGAATCCGTAAATTTTAGATTTTAACTTATATCTCGAGAAATAAGCGAGATAGCGCCTAAAAACGATAAAATCTCATTAAATTTTAGTTTTTGACTATATCTCAAGAAATAAACGAGATAACACCTAAAAGCGGAAGAATCATTAAATTTCACGAGTTTTTGACCATATCTCGAGCGTAAGCGAGATAAACATATAAAACGAAAGAATCCGTGAATTTTTTGGTTTTTGACTATATCTCGAGAAATAAGCGAGATAAGCGCCAAAAACAGTAAAAATCTGATAAATTTTTAGTTTTTGACAATATCTCGAGAAATAAGCGAGATAGCGCCTTAAAACGATATAAATCATTAAATTTTTGAATTTTTGATTATATCTCGAAATAAGCGAGATGGCGCCTAAAAACGATATAAATCATTAAATTTTAGTTTTTGACTATCTCGAGAAATAAGCGAGATAACGCCTAAAAAACGATTAAAAAGCACACAATTTTAAGTTTTGACTATATCTCGTGAAATAAGCGAGATAGCGCCTTAAAACGAAAAGAATCAATAAATTTTTAGATTTTTGACTATATCTCGAGAAATAAGCGAGATAGCGCCTAAAAACGCAAAATATCAATAAATTTGTAGTTTTTTTTGACTATATCTCGATAAATAAGCGAGATAGCGCCTTAAAACGATAAAAATCATTATATATTAAGGTTATTGACTATATCTCGAGAAATAAGCGAGATAGCGCCTTAAAACGAAAAAGATCCGTTATTTTTGGATTTTTGACTATATCGTGAAATAAGCGAGATAGCGCCTTAAAACGAAAAGAATTATTAATTTTTAGTTTTTTGACTAAATCTCGTGAAATAAGCGAGATAGAGCCTAAAACGATAGAAAATCATTAAATTTTTCGTTTTTTGACTATATCTCGGAGAAATATGCGAGATAGCGCCTTAAAACGAAAGAGTCAATAAATTTTTAGATTTTTGATATATCTCGAGAAATAAGCGAGATATCGCCTAAAAATGAAAAAACATTAAATTTATGGTTTTTGACTAATCTCGAGAAATAAGCGAGATAGCGCACCGAAAACGATAAAAAAAATCATAAATTTTGGTTTTTGACTATATCTCGATAAATAAATGATCTATACCTTAAAACAAGAAGAATCATTAAATTTTTAGTTTTTTTTACTATATCTCGAGAAATAAGCCAGATAACGCCCTTAAAACGAAAAGAATCATTAATTTTTAGTTTTGACTATATCTCGAGAAATAAGCTAGATAGCGCCTGAAACGATAAAAATCATTAAATTTTTAGTTTTTTGACCATAACTCGAGAAATAAGCGAGATAGCGCCTTAAAACGAAAAGAATCATTTAATTTTAAGCTTTTTGACTATATCTCGTGAAATAAGCGAGATAGCGCCTAAAAACGAAAAGAATCATTAAATTTTTAGTTTTTGACTATATCTCGAGAAATAAGCGAGATAACGCCTTAAAACGATAAAATCATTCCTTTTAGTTTTTGACTTTATCACAATAAACTAGAATGGCATGTTAAAACGAAAAGAATCATTAATTTTTAGTATTTTGACTATATCTCGTGAAATAAGCGTGATAGCGCCAACAAAACGAAAAGAATCGTCGGAATTTTTAGTTTTTTGACTATATCTCGTGAGATAACTTGAAGATAGCGCCTAAAAACGATAAAAATCATTAAATTTTAGTTTTTTGACTATATCTCGAAGAAATATACGAGATAGCGCCTCTAAACGGAAAAGAATCATTAAATTTTAGATTTTTGACTATATCTCGAGAAATAAGCTAGATATCTTCAAAACGAAAAAAACATTAAATTTATGGTTTGACTAATCTCGAGAAATAAGCGAGATAGCGCCCTAAAAACGAAAAAGAATCATTAAATTTTTAGTTTTTGACCATATCTTCGAGCAATAAATAACACCTTAAAACATAAAAATCATTAAATTTTTAGTTTTTTGACCATAACTCGAGAAATAAGCAAGATAGCGCCTAAAAACGATAAAAATCATTAAATTTTTAGTTTTTTGACTATATCTCGAGAAATAACGAGATAGCGCCTTAAAACGATATAAATCATTAAATTTTAGATTTTGATTATATCTCGAGAAATAAGCGAGATAGCGCTTCAAAAAACGATATAAATCATTAAATTTTTAGTTTTTTGACTATATCTCGAAGCAGAAAGCGAGATAGCGCCTAAAAGCGATTAAAAAATCGTTTTTAATTTTTGACTATATCTCGTGAAATAAGCGAGATAGCGCCTAAAAACGATAAGAATCATTAAATTTTTAGTTTTTGACCATAACTCAAGAAATAAGCGAGATAGCGCCTTAAAACGAAAAGAGAATCATTCAATTTATAGATTTTTGACTATATCTCCCCAATAAGCGAGATAGCGCCTTAAAACGAATGAAAATCATTCAATTTTAGTTTTTGACTATATCTCGAAATAAGCGAGATAGCACTAAAAACAAATATAAATCATTAAATTTTAGTTTTTTGACCATAACTCGTGAAATAAGCAAAGATAGCGCCCTAAAAACGATAAATATCAATAAATTTGTAGTTTTTGACCCTGTCTCGATAAATAAGCGAGATAGCGTCTAAAACTATAAAAATCAATTATATATTAAGGTTTTGACTATATCTCAAAGAATAAGCGAGATAGCGCCTTAAAACGAAAGAATCATTAAATTTTTAGTTTTTTGACTATATCTCGAGAAATTATCGAATAGCGCCTAAAAACGATAAAAATCGTCAATTTTTAATTTTTTGAGCTATATCTCGAGAAATAAGCGAGGTAGCGCCTAAAAGGATAAAAATCATTAAATTTTTAGTTTTTTGACTATATCTCGAGATATAAGCGATAAAGCGCCTTAAAACGATAAAAATCATTAAATTTTTAGCTTTTTGACTATATCTCGAGAAATAAGCGAGATAGCGCCTAAAAACGATAAAATAATTTAATTTATAATTTTTTGACCATATCTCGAGAAATAAGCGAGATAACGCCTTAAAACGAAAAAAATCATTAAAGTTTAGTTTTTGACCATATCTCGAGAAATAAGCGAGATAGCGCCTAAAAACGAAAGAATCATTCAATTTTTGAATTTTGACTATATCTCGTAAAGCAACGAGATAGCGCCTAGCAAACGATATAAATCATTAAATTTTAGTTTTTTACTGACTATATCTCGAGAAATAAGCGAGATAGCGCCTAAAAGAACGAAAAGAATCATTAAATTTTTAGTTTTTTGACTATATCTCGTGAAATAAGCGAGATGGCGCCTAAAACGATAAGAATCATTAAATTTTTAGTTTTTGACTATATCTCGAGAAATAAGCGAGATAACACCTAAAAACGTAAGAATCATTAATTTTTTAGTCTTTTGACTATATCTCGTGAAATAAGCGAGATAGCGCCTAAAAACGAAAAGAATCATTACATTTTTATTTTTTGACTATATCTCGTGAAATAAGCGAGATAGCGCCTAAAAACGAAAAGAATCATTAAAATTTTTGTTTTAGACTTTATCACGTGAAATAAGCAAGATAGCACCTTAAATACGAAAAGAATCATTAATTTTTAGTATTTTGACTATATCTCGTGAAATAAGCGTGATAGCGCCTAAAAACGAAAAGAATCATTAATTTTTAGTTTTTTGACTATATCTCGTGAAATAAGCGAGATAGCGCCTAAAAACGAAAAAAATCTTTAAATTTTTAGTTTTTTGACCTATATCTCGAGTAATAAGCTGCGAGATAGCGCCTTAAAACACGAAAAAAATCATAAAATTTTAGTTTTTGACTATATCTCGAGAAATAAGCGAGATATCGCCTAAACACGAAAAAAATCATTAAATTATTAGTTTTTTGACTATATCTCGAGAAATAAGCGAGACCTAGCGCCTAAAAACGAAAAGAATCATAAAATTTTTAGTTTTTTTGACTATATCTCGAAATAAGCGAGATAGCGCCTAAAAACGCTAAAATATCATTAAATTTTTAGATTTTTGACTATATCTCGTGAAATAAGCGAGATAGCGCCTAAAAACGGAAAGATCTATTAAATTTTTGTTTTTGACTATAACTCGAGAAATAAGCGAGATAGCGCCTTAAAACGATAAAAATCATTAAATTTTTAGTTTTTTTTTGACTATAACTCGTGAAATAAGCGAGATGAGCGCCCTAAAAACGAAAACATCTATTAAATTTTTAGTTTTTGACTATATCTCGAGAAATAAGCGAGAAGCGCCAAAAACGAAAATCATTAAATTTTTAGTTTTTGACTATATCTCGAGAAATAAGCGAGATGGCGCCTTAAGACGAAAAGAATCGCCAAAATTTTAGTTTTTGACTATATCTCGAGAAATAAGCGAGATCGCGCCTAAAAACGTAAAATAAAATCATTAAATTTTAGTTATTTTAACTATATGTCGTGAAATAAACGAGATAGCGCCTAAAAACGATAAAAATCGATGATTTTAGTTTTTGACTATATCTCGTAGGAAATAAGCGAGTTAACGCCTAAAACGATAAGAATCATTAAATTTTTAGTTTTTTGACTATATCTCGTGAAATAAGCGAGATAGCGCCCTAAAAACGAAAAGAATCGATTAAATTTTTAGTTTTTGACTATATCTCGAGAAATAAATTTGTAGTTTTTGACTATATCTCGAAATAAGCGAGATAGCGCCTTAAAACGAAAAGAATCATTAATTTTTAGTTTTTGACTATATCTCGAGAAATAAGCGAGATAGCGCCTAAAGCAATGTAAAATCATTAAATTTTAGTTTTTGACTATATCTCGTGAAATAAGCGAGATAGCGCCTAAAAACGATAAAAAATCATAAAATTTTTAGTTATTTGACTATATCTCGTGAAATAAACAAGATAGCGCCTTAAAACGATAAGAATCATTAATTTTTTAGTTTTTGACTATATCTCGTATTCTATAAGCGAGATAGCGCCTTAAAACGAAAGAATCATTAAATTTTTAGTTTTTGACTATATCTCGAGAAATAAGCGAGATAGCGCCTAAAACGATAAAAATCATTAAATTTTTAGTTTTTAGCTATATCTCGAGAAATAAGCGAGATAGCGCCTAAAAACGAAAAAATCTTTATATTTATAGTTTTTGACTATATCTCGAGAAATAAGCGAGATAGCGCCTTAAAACAGAAAAGAATCATTAAATTTTAGTTTTTTTGACTATATCTCGAGAAATAAGCGAGATAGCGCCTAAAAACGAAAATAATCATTAATTTTTGTTTTTGACTATATATATCAAGAAATAAGCGAGATAGCGCCTCAAAACGAAAAGAATCATTAGATTTTAGTTTTTGACTTATCTCGAGAAATAAGCGAGATAGCGCCTAAAAACGAAAAATATCATTAAATTTTAGATTTTTGACTATATCTCGAAATAATGAGATAGCGCCTTAAAGCACCGAAAAAGAATGTTTAATTTTTAGTTTTTTGACTATATCTCGTGAAATAAGCGAGATAGCGCCTAAAGCGAAAAGAATCGTGTAATTTTTAGTTTTTTGACTATAACTCGTGAAATAAGCGAGATAGCGCCTAAAACGATAAAAATCGATAAATTTTTAGTTTTTTGACTATAACTCGTGAAATAAGCGAGAAAGCGCCTTAAAAACGAAAAAAATCATTAAATTTCAGATTTTGACTATATCTCGAAGAAATAATCGAGATAGCGCCCTAAAAACGAAAAGAATCATTAAATTTATAGTTTTTGACTATATCTCGAGAAATAAGCGAGATAGCGCCTAAAAACGAAAAAAATCATTAAAATTTTTAGTTTTTGAATATATCTCGAGAAATAAGCGAGATAGCGCCTAAAAACGATAAGAATCATTAACCAATTTTTAGTTTTTGACTGTATCTCGAGAAATAAGCGAGATAGCGCCTTAAAAACGAAAAAGAATCATTAAAATTTTAGTTTTTTTGACTATATCTCAAGAAATAAACGAGATAGCGCCTTAAAACGATAATAATCACTAAAAAAAAAATTTTTTTTAGTTTTTGACTATATCTCGAGAAATGAGCGAGATAGCGCCTAAAAACGATAAAAATCATTAATTTTTAGTTTTTGACTATATCTCGAGAAATAAGCGAGATAACGCCTTAAAACGAAAGAATCATTCTAATTTTAGTTTTTTGACTATATCTCGTGAAATAAGCGAGATAGCGTCTAAAAACGAAAGAGAATCATTAAATTTTTAGTTTTTGACTTATCTCGGAATAAATTTTTAGTTTTTTTAATATCTCGAGAAACTCAGCGAGATAGCGCCTCTAAACGATAAGAATCATTAACTTTTTAGTTTTTTTTGACTATATCTCGAGAAATAAGCGAGATAGCACCTTAAACAAAAAAAAAATCATTAAATTTTTTACTTTTTGACTATATCTCGAGAAATAAGCGAGATAGCGTCTAAAAACGATAAGAATCATTTATTTTTAGTTTTTGACTATATCTCGTGAAATAAGCGAGTTAGCGCCTAAAAACGTAAAAAAATCCATTAAATTTTTAGTTTTTGACTATATCTCATGAAATAAGCGAGATAGCGCCTGAAAACGATAAATAGAATCATTAAATTTTTAGTTTTTGACTATATCTCGTGAAATAAGCGAGATAGCGCCTAAAAACGATAAAAATCATTACCATTTTGGATTTTTGACTATATCTCCGAAATAAGCGAGATATAGCGCCTTAAAACGAAAAGAATCCGATTAAATTTTTAGATTTTTGACTATATCTCGAGAAATAACCGAGATAACGCCTAAGAACGAAATAATCATTAAATTTAAGTTTTTTGACTATATCTCGAGAAATACTAGCGAGCTAGCACCTAAAAACGATAAAAATCAATAAATTTTTAGTTTTTGACTATATCTCGAGAAATAAGCGAGATAGCGCCTTAAAACGAAAGCATCATTAAAATTTTAGTTTTTGACTATATCTCGAGAAATAAGCGAGATAGCGCCTAAAACGATAAAAATCATTAAATTTTATAGTTTTTTGACTATATCTCGAGAAATAAGCGAGAAAGCGCCTAAAAACGATAAAATCATCAAATTTTAGTTTTTGACTATATCTCTCGAGAAATAAGCGAGATAGCGCCTTAAAACGAAAAGAATCATTAAATTTTTAGTTTTTTTGACTATATCTCGAGAAATAAGCGAGATAGCGCCTAAAAACGATAAGAATCATTAAATTTTTAGTTTTTTGACTATATCTCGAGAAATAAGCGAGATAGCCTAAAGGCGAAAATTTATTAAATTTTTAGTTTTTTGACTATATCTCGTGAAAGTAAGCGAGATAGCGCCTAAAACGAAAGAATCATTAAATTTTAGTTTTTGACTATATCTCGGAAATAAGCGAGATAGGACCTTAAAACGATAAGAATCATTAAATTTTTAGTTTTTTGACTATATCTCGAGAAATAAGCGAGATAGCGCCTTAAAACGAAAGAATCATTAAATTTTTAGTTTTTGACTATATCTCGAGAAATAAGCGAGATAACGCTTTAATAATGAAAAGAATCATTAAATTTTTAGTTTTTTGACTCTATCTCGAGAAATAAGCAGTGTTAAAAATTTTGAGATAGCGCCTAAAAACGAAAAAATCATTAAATTTTTAGTTTTTGACTATATCTCGAGAAATAAGCGAGATGGCGCCTTAAAACGAAAAGAATCATTAATTTTTAGTTTTTGACTATATCTCGAGAAATAAGCGAGATAGCGCCTAAAAACGAAAAGAATCATTAAATTTTTAGTTTTTGACTATATCTCGAGAAATAAGCGAGATAGCGCCTAAAAACAAAAAGAATCATTAAATTTTATTATTTTTGACTATATCTCGAGAAAATAAAAATTAGATAGTGTCTATATCTCGAAAAGAGATAGCGCCTTAAAACGAAAAGAATCAAAAATTTTTAGTTTTTTTGACTATATCTCGGAGGAAATAAGCGAGATAGCGCCTAAAAACGAAAAAAATCATTTAATTTTAGTTTTTTGACTATATCTCGAGAAATAAGCGAGATAGCGCATTAAAACGAAAAGAATCATTAAATTTTCAGTTTTTTGACCATATCTCGTGAAATAAGCGAGATAGCGGCTTAAAACGATAAAGAATCATTAATTTTTAGTTTTTTTGACTATTATCTCGAGAAATAAGCGAGATAGCGCCTAAAAACGAAAAATCATTAATTTTTAGTTTTTGACTATATCTCGAGAAATAAATTTTTTTTTGCGAGATAAGCGCCGAAAAACGAAAAGAATTATTAAATTTTAGTTTTTGACTATATCTCGAAATAAGCGAGATAGCGCCTAAAAACGAAAAAATCATAAATTTTTAGTTTTTTGACTATATCTCGTGAAATAAGCGAGATAGCGCTAAAAACGAATAGAATCATTAAATTTTTAGTTTTTGACTATATCTCGAGGAATAAGCGAGATAAAGACTTTAAAAACGAAAAAAATCAGTAAATTTTAGTTTTTAGTATTACTATATCTCGAGAAATAAGCCAGATAGTACCTAAAAACGAAAAAATCATTAAATTTTTAGATTTTTGATTATATCTCGAGAAATAAGCGAGATAGCCCCTTAAAAACGAAAAGAATCATTAATTTTTTAGTTTTTTGACTATATCTCGAGAAATAAGCGAGATAGCGCCTAAAAACGATAAAAATCATTAGTTTTTAGTTTTTTGACTATATCTCGAAGAAAAGCGAGATAGCGCCTTAAAACGAAAGAATCATTAAATTTTAGTTTTTTGACTATAACTCAGAAATAGGCGAGATAGCGCCTAAAACGAAAAATCATTAATTAGTTTTTTGACTATATCTCGAAAATAAGCGAGATAGCGCCTAAAAACGAAAAGAATCATTAAATTTTTAGTTTTTGACTAATCTCGAGAAATAAAGGAGATAGAGCCTAAAAACGAAAAAAATCATTAAATTTTTAGTTTTTGACTATATCTCGAGAAATAAGCGAGATAGCGCCTAAAAACGAAAAGAATCATTAAATTTTTAGTTTTTTGACTATATCTCCGAGAAATAAGCGAGATAGCGCCTAAAAACGATAAAGAATCATTAAATTTTTAGTTTTTGACTATATCTCGGAAATAAGCGAGATAGCGCCTAAAAACGATAAAAATCATTAATTTTTAGTTTTTTGACTATATCTCGTGAAATAAGCGAGATAGGCCTAAAAGCGAAAGAATCATTAAATTTTTAATTTTTGACTATATCTCGAGAAATAAGCGAGATAGCGCCTTAAAACGAAAAGAATCATTAAATTTTTAGTTTTTTGACCATATCTCGGAAATAAGCGAGATAGCGCCTAAAAACGAAAAAATTAAATTTTTGTTTTTGACTATATCTCGAGAAATAAGCGAGATAGCGCCTAAAAACGATAAAAATCATTAAAAATTTTTAGTTTTTTTGACTATATCTCGAGAAATAAGCGAGATAGCGCCTTAATAAAAATCATTAAATTTTTAGTTTTTGACCATATCTCGAAATAAGCGAGATAGCGCCTTAAAACGAAAAGAATCATTAAATTTTAGTTTTTTGACTATATCTCGAGAAATAAGCGAGATAGCGCCTAAAAACGAAAAAAATCATTAAATTTTTAGTTTTTTGACTATATCTCGAGAAATAAGCGAGATAGCGCCTTAAAACGAAAAAAATCATTAAATTTTTAGTTTTTTGACTATATCTCGAGAAATAAGTGAGATAGCGCCTTAAAACGAAAAGAATCATTAAATTTTTAGTTTTTTGACTATATCTCGAGAAATAAGCGAGATAGCGCCTCAAAACGAAAAGAATCATTAATTTTTAGTTTTTGACTATATCTCGTGAAATAAGCGAGATAGCGCCTAAAACGAAAGAATCATTAATTTTTTTAGTTTTTGACTATATCTCGAAATAAGCGAGATGGCGCCTAAAAACGAAAAAAATCATTAAATTTTTAGTTTTTTGACTATATCTCGGAAATAAGCGAGATAGCGCCTAAAAACGATAAGAATCATTAAATTTTTAGTTTTTGACTATATCTCGAGAAATAAGCGAGATAGCGCCTAAAAACGAAAAGAATCATTAATTTTTAGTTTTTGACTATATCTCGAGAAATAAGCGAGATAACGCCTTAAAACGAAAAGAATCATTTAATTTTTAGCTTTTTGACTATATCTCGTGAAATAAGCGAGATAGCGCCTTAAAACGATAAGAATCATTAAATTTTTAGTTTTTGACTATATCTCGAGAAATAAGCGAGATAACGCCTTAAAACGATAAGAATCATTAAATTTTTAGTTTTTTGACTATATCTCGAGAAATAAGCGAGATAACGCCTTAAAACGAAAAGAATCATTAAATTTTTAGTTTTTTGACTATATCTCGAGAAATAAGCGAGATAGCGCCTTAAAACGAAAAGAATCATTAAATTTTTAGTTTTTGACTATATCTCGAGAAATAAGCGAGATAGCGCCTTAAAACGAAAAAATCATTAAATTTTAAATTATTTTTTTGACCATATCTCGAGAAATAAGCGAGATAGCGCCTAAAACGAAAGAATCATTAATTTTTAGTTTTTTGACTATATCTCGAGAAATAAGCGAGATAGCGCCTAAAACGAAAGAATCATTAATTTTTAGTTTTTTGACTATATCTCGAGAAATAAGCGAGATAGCGCCTAAAACGAAAAAAAATCATTAAATTTTTAGTTTTTTGACTATATCTCGAGAAATAAGCGAGATAGCGCCTAAAACGATAAAAATCATTAAATTTTTAGTTTTTTGACTATATCTCGGGAAATAAGCGAGATAGCGCCTAAAAACGAAAAGAATCCATTAAATTTTTAGTTTTTGACTATATCTCGAGAAATAAGCGAGATAGCGCCTTAAAACGAAAAGAATCATTAAATTTTTAGTTTTTTGACTATATCTCGAGAAATAAGCGAGATAGCGCCTAAAAACGAAAAAATCATTAAATTTTTAGTTTTTTGACTATATCTCAGAAATAAGCGAGATAGCGCCTAAAAACGAAAAAAATCATTAAATTTTTAGTTTTTTGACTATAACTCGTGAAATAAGCGAGATAGCGCCCTAAAAACGATAAAAATCATTAAATTTTAGTTTTTGACTATATCTCGAGAAATAAGCGAGATAGCGCCTTAAAACGATAAGAATCATTAAATTTTTAGTTTTTTGATCATAACTCGAGAAATAAGCGAGATAGCGCCTAAAAACGATAAAAATCATTAAATTTTTAGTTGTTTGACTATATCTCGAGAAATAAGCGAGATAGCGCCTAAAACGAAAAGAATCATTAAATTTTTGTTTTTGACTATATCTCGGAAATAAGCGAGATAGCGCCTTAAAACGAAAAAATCATTAATTTTTAGTTTTTTGACTATATCTCGTGAAATAAGCGAGATAGCGCCTTAAAACGATAAGAATCATTAATTTTTAGTTTTTTGACCATATCTCGTGAAATAAGCGAGATAGCGCCTAAAAACGATAAAAATCATTAAATTTTAGTTTTTTGACTATATCTCGAGAAATAAGCGAGATAGCGCCTTAAAACGATAAAAGAATCATTAAATTTTTAGTTTTTTTGACTATATCTCGGGAAATAAGCGAGATAGCGCCTAAAAACGAAAAAATCATTAAATTTTTAGTTTTTTGACTATAACTCGTGAAATAAGCGAGATAGCGCCTAAAAACGATAAAATCATTAAATTTTTAGTTTTTTGACCATATCTCGAGAAATAAGCGAGATAGCGCCTAAAAACGAAAAGAATCATTAAATTTTTAGTTTTTAGACTATATCTCGAGAAATAAGCGAGATAGCGCCTTAAAACGATAAGAATCATTAAATTTTTTAGTTTTTTGACTATATCTCGAGAAATAAGCGAGATAGCGCCTTAAAACGAAAAGAATCATTAAATTTTTAGTTTTTTGACTATATCTCGTGAAATAAGCGAGATAGCGCCTAAAAACGAAAAGAATCATTAATTTTTAGTTTTTGACTATATCTCGAGAAATAAGCGAGATAGCGCCTAAAACGAAAAAATCATTAAATTTTTAGTTTTTTGACTATATCTCGAGAAATAAGCGAGATAGCGCCTAAAAACGAAAAGAATCATTAAATTTTTAGTTTTTTGACTATATCTCGTGAAATAAGCGAGATAGCGCCTTAAAACGATAAAAATCATTAAATTTTTAGTTTTTTGACTATATCTCGAGAAATAAGCGAGATAGCGCCTAAAAACGAAAAGAATCATTAAATTTTTAGTTTTTTGACTATATCTCGAGCAATAAGCGAGATAGCGCCTAAAAACGATAAAAATCATTAAATTTTTAGTTTTTGACTATATCTCGTGAAATAAGCGAGATAGCGCCTTAAAACGAAAAGAATCATTAAATTTTTAGTTTTTTGACTATATCTCGTGAAATAAGCGAGATAGCGCCTAAAAACGATAAAGAATCATTAAATTTTAGTTTTTTGACTATATCTCGAGAAATAAGCGAGATAGCGCCTTAAAACGAAAAAAATCATTAAATTTTTAGTTTTTTGACTATATCTCGAGAAATAAGCGAGATAGCGCCTAAAAACGCGATAAGAATCATTAAATTTTTAGTTTTTGACTATATCTCGAGCAATAAGCGAGATAGCGCCTAAAAACGATAAAAATCATTAAATTTTTAGTTTTTGACTATATCTCGTGAAATAAGCGAGATAGCGCCTTAAAACGAAAAGAATCATTAAATTTTTAGTTTTTTGACTATATCTCGTGAAATAAGCGAGATAGCGCCTAAAAACGAAAAGAATCATTAATTTTTAGTTTTTTGACTATATCTCGAGAAATAAGCGAGATAGCGCCTTAAAACGAAAAAATCATTTAATTTTTAGTTTTTTTGACTATATCTCGTGAAATAAGCGAGATAGCGCCTAAAAACAAAAAAAATCATTAAATTTTTAGTTTTTTGACTATATCTCGAGAAATAAGCGAGATAGCGCCTCAAAACAAAAAAATCATTAAATTTTTAGTTTTTTTTGACTATATCTCGAGGAAATAAGCGAGATAGCGCCTTAAAACGAAAGAATCATTAAATTTTTAGTTTTTTGACTATATCTCGAGAAATAAGCGAGATAGCGCCTAAAAACGATAAAAATCATTAAATTTTTAGTTTTTTGACTATATCTCGAGAAATAAGCGAGATAGCGCCTTAAAACGAAAAGAATCATTAATTTTTTGGTTTTTTGACTATATCTCGAGAAATAAGCGAGATAGCGCCTGAAACGAAAAAATCATTAAATTATTTTGATATATTAATAAGGTACTTAAAAAATTTAGTTTTTTGACTATATCTCGGAAATAAGCGAGATAGCGCCTTAAAACGATAAGAATCATTAATTTTTTGTTTTTTTGACTATATCTCGAGAAATAAGCGAGATAGCGCATCAAAACGATAAGAATCATTAATTTTTAGTTTTTTGACTATATCTCGAGAAATAAGCGAGATAGCGCCTTAAAACGAAAAGAATCATTAATTTTAGTTTTTTTGACTATATCTCTAGAAATAAGCGAGATAGCGCCTAAAAACGAAAAGAATCATTGAATTATAGTTTTTTGACTATATCTCGAGAAATAAGCGAGATAGCGCCTAAAAACGATAAGAATCATTAAATTTTTAGTTTTTTGACTATATCTCGAGAAATAAGCGAGATAGCGCCTTAAAACGAAAAGAATCATTAAATTTTTAGTTTTTTTTGACTATAGCTCGAGAAATAAGCGAGATAGCGCCTAAAAACGATAAAGAATCATTAAATTTTAGTTTTTTGACTATATCTCGGGCCTATAAGTCGAGATAGCGCCTAAAAACGATAATAATCATTAAATTTTTTTAGTTTTTTGACTATATCTCGAGAAATAAGCGAGATAGCGCCTTAAAACGATAAAAATCGGTCAATTTTTAGTTTTTTGACCTATAACTCGTGAAATAAGCGAGTATAGCGCCTAAAAACGATAGAATCATTAAATCTTCGTTTTTTGACTATATCTCGAGAAATAAGCGAGATAGCGCCCTTATAACGAAAGAAGTTATTAATATTTTAGTTTTTTGACTATATCTCGTGAAATAAGCGAGATAGCGCCTTAAAACGATAAGGAATCATTAAATTTTCAGTTTTTTGACTATATCTCGTGAAATAAGCCGAGATAGCGCCTAAAAACGATATAAAATCATTAAATTTTTAGTTTTTTTTGACTATAACTCGTGAAATAAGCGAGATAGTGCGCCATAAAACGATAAAATCGATAGGTATTAGTGTTTTGACTATATCTCGGGAAATAAGCGATATAGCGCCTTAAAACGAAAAAAATCATTTAAATTTATAGAAATCGACTATATCTCGAGAAATAAGCGAGATAGCGCCTTAAAACGCAAAAAAAAAAAATCATTAAATTTTTAGTTTTTGACTATATCTCGAGAAATAAGCGAGATAGCGCCTTTAAACGAAAAGAATCATTAAATTTTTAGTTTTTTGACTATATCTCGAGAAATAAGCGAGATAGCGCCTTAAAACGAAAAGAATCATTCAATTTTAGTTTTTTGACTATATCTCGTGAAATAAGCGAGATAGCGCCTAAAAACGATAAAATCATTAAATTTTTAGTTTTTTGACTATACTCGAGAAATAAGCGAGATGGCGCCTTAAAACGAAAAGAATCATTAGTTTTGACTATATCTCGTGGAATAAGCGAGATAGCGCCTTAAAACGAAAAGAATCATTAAATTTTTAGATTTTTGACTATATCTCGAGAAATAAGCGAGATAGCGCATAAAAACGAAAAAAAATCATTAAATTTTTAGTTTTTTGACTATATCTCGAGAAATAAGCGAGATAGCGCCTAAAAACGAAAAGAATCATTAAATTTTTAGTTTTTTTTTTGACCATAACTCGTGAAATAAGCGAGATAGCGCCTAAAAACGATAAGAATCATTTAAATTTTTAGATTTTTTGACTAGTAGTCTCGGGAAATAAGCGAGATAGCGCCCTAAAACGAAAAGATTATTAATTTTTAATTTTTTGACTAAATCTCGTGAAATAGGCGACATAGCGCCTTAAAAACGATAAGAATCATTAAATTTTAGTTTTTTGACTTATATCTCACGAGAAATAAGCGTTTTAGCGCCTAAAAACGAGAAAAAAAAAAATCATAACAATTTTTAGTTTTTTGACTCATATCTCGAGAAATAAGCGAGATATGCATGTTAAAACGAAAAGAATCATTAATTTTTAGGTTTTTGACTATATCTCGTGAAATAAGCGAGATAGCGCCTAAAAACGATAAAGGTGATTAATTTTTAGTTTTTTGCACTATATCTCGAGAAATAAGCGAGATAGCGCCTTAAAACGAAAGAATCATTACTTTTTGGTTTTTTTTATTATAACTCGTGAAATAAGCGAGATAGCGCCTTAAAACGAAAGAATCATTAAATTTTAGATTTTTGACTATATCTCGAGAAATAAGCGAGATAGCGCCTTGTAACGAAAAGAATCAATAAATTTTTAGTTTTTTGACTAGTATCTCGATAAATAAGCGTGATAGCGCCTAAAAACGATAAAAATCATTAATTTTTAGTGGTTTTGACTATATCCCTCGAGAAATAAGCGAGATAGCGCCTTTAAACGACAAGAATCATTAAATTTTTAGTTTTTTGACTATATCTCGTGAAATAAGCGAGATAGCGCCTAAAAACGATAAAAATCATTAAATTTTTAGTTTTGACTATATCTCATCTGCGGATAGCGCCTTAAAACGAGAAGAATCATTAAATTTTAGTTTTTTGACTATATCTCGAGAAATAAGCGAGATATCGGCTAAAAACGATAAAAACATCAAAGTTTTAGGTTTTTTGACTATATCTCGTGAAATAAGCGAGATAGCGCCTAAAGACGATAAAAAAAAAATCCTAAATTTTTAGTTTTTTGACCATGTCTCGAAAATAGGCGGATAGCGCCTAAAACGATATAAATCATTAAATTTTTAGTTTTTGACTATATCTCGAGAAGTCAGCGAGATAGCGCTTGGGAAGCGAAAGGAATCATTAAATTTTTAGATTTTGACTATGTCTCGAGAAATAAGCGAGATAGCGCCTTTAAACGAAGAATCATTAATTTTTAGTTTTTTGACTATATCTCGAGAAATAAGCCAGATAGCGTTGCAAACGAAAAGAATCATTAATCTTTTTAGTTTTTTGACTATATCTCGTGAAATAAATTGAGATAGCGCCTAAAACGAAAAGAATCATTAAATTTTTTGTTTTTTGACTATATCTCGAAGAAATAAGCGAGATAGCGCTTTAAAACGAAAAGAATCATTAAATTTTTTTGAGTATATCTCGTGGAGATAAGCGAGTAGCGCCTTAAAACGAAAAAATCATTAATTTTTTTTAGTTTTTGACTATATCTCGAGAAATAAGCGAGATAGCGCATAAAAACGAAAAATCATTAAATTTTAGTTTTTTGACTATATCTCGAGAAATAAGCGAGATAGCGCCTGAAAACGAAAAATCATTAAATTTTTAGTTTTTTGACCACAACTCGAATGAAATAAGCGAGATAGCGCCTTGTAACGAAAAGAATCATTAAATTTTATCCAATTTCTTTTCGTTTTTTGGCACTCTATCTCGCTTATTTCACGAGTTAGGGCCCTAAAACGAAAAAAATTTTAATGATATTTTTCGTTTTGTGGCTCAATCTCGTGAAATCTAGCGAGTTAGGGCCTTAAAACGATATTAATGATTTTTTTATGTTTTTTGGCTCTATCTCGCTTATTTCACGAGATATCGCCTAAAAACGATAAAAAAAAATCTAAAATTTTTATGATTCTTTTTCGTTTTAAGGCGCTATCTCGCTTATTTCTCGAGATATAGTCAAAAAACTAAAAAATTAATGTTAATGATTTTTTTCGTTTTTAGGCGCTATCTCGCTTATTTCTCGAGATATAGTCAAAAAACTAAAAAATTAATGATTTTTTTCGTTTTTAGGCGCTATCTCGCTTATTTCTCGAGATATAGTCAAAAAACTAAAAATTTAATGATTTTTATCGTTTTTAGGCGCTATCTCGCTTATTTCACGAGATATAGTCAAAAAACTAAAAAAATTAATGATTCTTTTCGTTTTTAGGCGCTATCTCGCTTATTTCTCGAGATATAGTCAAAAAACTAAAAAATTTAATGATTCTTTTCGTTTTTAGGCGCTATCTCGCTTATTTCTCGAGATATAGTCAAAAAACTAAAAATTTAATGATTTTTTATCGTTTTTAGGCGCTATCTCGCTTATTTCTCGAGATATAGTCAAAAAACTAAAAATTTAATGATTCTTTTCGTTTTTAGGCGCTATCTCGCTTATTTCTCGAGATATAGTCAAAAAACTAAAAATTTAATGATTTTTTATCGTTTTTAGGCGCTATCTCGCTTATTTCTCGAGATATAGTCAAAAAACTAAAAATTTAATGATTTTTATCGTTTTTAGGCGCTATCTCGCTTATTTCTCGAGATATAGTCAAAAAACTAAAAATTTAATGATTTTTTTCGTTTTTAGGCGCTATCTCGCTTATTTCTCGAGATATAGTCAAAAAACTAAAAATTTAATGATTTTTTTCGTTTTTAGGCGCTATCTCGCTTATTTCTCGAGATATAGTAAAAAAACTAAAAATTTAATGATTCTTTTCGTTTTAAGGCGCTATCTCGCTTATTTCTCGAGTTATGGTCAAAAAACTAAAAATTTAATGATTCTTTTCGTTTTTAGGCGCTATCTCGCTTATTTCTCGAGATATAGTCAAAAAACTAAAAATTTAATGATTTTTTATCGTTTTTAGGCGCTATCTCGCTTATTTCTCGAGATATAGTCAAAAAACTAAAAATTTAATGATTCTTTATCGTTTTTAGGCGCTATCTCGCTTATTTCTCGAGATATAGTCAAAAAACTAAAAATTTAATGATTTTTTTCGTTTTTAGGCGCTATCTCGCTTATTTCTCGAGATATAGTCAAAAAACTAAAAATTTAATGATTTTTTCGTTTTTAGGCGCTATCTCGCTTATTTCTCGAGATATAGTCAAAAAACTAAAAATTTAATGATTTTTATCGTTTTTAGGCGCTATCTCGCTTATTTCTCGAGATATAGTCAAAAAACTAAAAATTTAATGATTTTTATCGTTTTTAGGCGCTATCTCGCTTATTTCTCGAGATATAGTCAAAAAAACTAAAAATTTAATGATTCTTATCGTTTTTAGGCGCTATCTCGCTTATTTCTCGAGATATAGTCAAAAAACTAAAAATTTAATGATTCTTTTCGTTTTTAGGCGCTATCTCGCTTATTTCTCGAGATATAGTCAAAAAACTAAAAATTTAATGATTTTTTATCGTTTTTAGGCGCTATCTCGCTTATTTCACGAGTCGAGATATAGTCAAAAAACTAAAAAATTTAATGATTTTTTTCGTTTTTAGGCGCTATCTCGCTTATTTCTCGAGATATAGTCAAAAAACTAAAAATTTAATGATTTTTATCGTTTTTAGGCGCTATCTCGCTTATTTCTCGAGATATAGTCAAAAAACTAAAAATTTAATGATTTTTTTCGTTTTTAGGCGCTATCTCGCTTATTTCTCGAGATATAGTCAAAAAACTAAAAATTTAATGATTTTTTTCGTTTTTAGGCGCTATCTCGCTTATTTCTCGAGATATAGTCAAAAAACTAAAAATTTAATGATTCTTTTCGTTTTTAGGCGCTATCTCGCTTATTTCTCGAGATATAGTCAAAAAACTAAAAATTTAATGATTTTTATCGTTTTTAGGCGCTATCTCGCTTATTTCTCGAGATATAGTCAAAAAACTAAAAATTTAATGATTCTTTTCGTTTTTAGGCGCTATCTCGCTTATTTCTCGAGATATAGTCAAAAACCTAAAAATTTAATGATTTTTATCGTTTTTAGGCGCTATCTCGCTTATTTCTCGAGATATAGTCAAAAAAAACTAAAAATTTAATGATTTTTATCGTTTTTAGGCGCTATCTCGCTTATTTCTCGAGATATAGTCAAAAAACTAAAAATTTAATGATTCTTTATCGTTTTTAGGCGCTATCTCGCTTATTTCTCGAGATATAGTCAAAAAACTAAAAATTTAATGATTTTTATCGTTTTTAGGCGCTATCTCGCTTATTTCTCGAGATATAGTCAAAAAACTAAAAATTTAATGATTTTTTTTCGTTTTTAGGCGCTATCTCGCTTATTTCTCGAGATATAGTCAAAAAACTAAAAATTTAATGATTTTTTTCGTTTTTAGGCGCTATCTCGCTTATTTCTCGAGATATAGTCAAAAAACTAAAAATTTAATGATTTTTATCGTTTTTAGGCGCTATCTCGCTTATTTCTCGAGATATAGTCAAAAACCTAAAAATTTAATGATTTTTATCGTTTTTAGGCGCTATCTCGCTTATTTCTCGAGATATAGTCAAAAAAAACTAAAAATTTAATGATTCTTTTCGTTTTTAGGCGCTATCTCGCTTATTTCTCGAGATATAGTCAAAAAACTAAAAATTTAATGATTTTTATCGTTTTTAGGCGCTATCTCGCTTATTTCTCGAGATATAGTCAAAAAACTAAAAATTTAATGATTTTTATCGTTTTTAGGCGCTATCTCGCTTATTTCTCGAGATATAGTCAAAAAACTAAAAATTTAATGATTCTTTTCGTTTTTAGGCGCTATCTCGCTTATTTCTCGAGATATAGTCAAAAAACTAAAAATTTAATGATTTTTATCGTTTTTAGGCGCTATCTCGCTTATTTCTCGAGATATAGTCAAAAAACTAAAAATTTAATGATTTTTTATCGTTTTTAGGCGCTATCTCGCTTATTTCACGAGATATAGTCAAAAAACTAAAAAATTAATGATTTTTATCGTTTTTAGGCGCTATCTCGCTTATTTCTCGAGATATAGTCAAAATAACTAAAAATTTAATGATTCTTTTCGTTTTTAGGCGCTATCTCGCTTATTTCTCGAGATATAGTCAAAATAACTAAAAATTTAATGATTCTTATCGTTTTAAGGCGTTATCTCGCTTATTTCTCGAGATATAGTCAAAAAACTAAAAATTTAATGATTTTTATCGTTTTTAGGCGCTATCTCGCTTATTTCTCGAGATATAGTCAAAAAACTAAAAAATTAATGATTTTTATCGTTTTTAGGCGCTATCTCGCTTATTTCTCGAGATATAGTCAAAATAACTAAAAATTTAATGATTCTTATCGTTTTTAGGCGCTATCTCGCTTATTTCTCGAGATATAGTCAAAAAACTAAAAATTTAATGATTTTTTTCGTTTTTAGGCGCTATCTCGCTTATTTCTCGAGATATAGTCAAAAAACTAAAAATTTAATGATTTTTTTCGTTTTTAAGGCGCTATCTCGCTTATTTCTCGAGATATAGTCAAAAAACTAAAAATTTAATGATTTTTTCGTTTTTAGGCGCTATCTCGCTTATTTCTCGAGATATAGTCAAAAAACTAAAAATTTAATGATTTTTATCGTTTTTAGGCGCTATCTCGCTTATTTCTCGAGATATAGTCAAAAAACTAAAAATTTAATGATTTTTATCGTTTTTAGGCGCTATCTCGCTTATTTCTCGAGATATAGTCAAAAAACTAAAAATTTAATGATTCTTTTCGTTTTTAGGCGCTATCTCGCTTATTTCTCGAGATATAGTCAAAAAACTAAAAATTTAATGATTTTTATCGTTTTTAGGCGCTATCTCGCTTATTTCTCGAGATATAGTCAAAAAACTAAAAATTTAATGATTTTTTTCGTTTTTAGGCGCTATCTCGCTTATTTCTCGAGATATAGTCAAAAAACTAAAAAATTAATGATTTTTTTCGTTTTTAGGCGCTATCTCGCTTATTTCTCGAGATATAGTCAAAAAACTAAAAATTTAATGATTCTTTATCGTTTTTAGGCGCTATCTCGCTTATTTCTCGAGATATAGTCAAAAAACTAAAAATTTAATGATTTTTTATCGTTTTTAGGCGCTATCTCGCTTATTTCTCGAGATATAGTCAAAAAACTAAAAATTTAATGATTTTTATCGTTTTTAGGCGCTATCTCGCTTATTTCTCGAGATATAGTCAAAAAACTAAAAATTTAATGATTTTTTTCGTTTTTAGGCGCTATCTCGCTTATTTCTCGAGATATAGTCAAAAAACTAAAAATTTAATGATTTTTATCGTTTTTAGGCGCTATCTCGCTTATTTCTCGAGATATAGTCAAAAAACTAAAAATTTAATGATTCTTTTCGTTTTTAGGCGCTATCTCGCTTATTTCTCGAGATATAGTCAAAAAACTAAAAATTTAATGATTTTTATCGTTTTTAGGCGCTATCTCGCTTATTTCTCGAGATATAGTCAAAAAACTAAAAATTTAATGATTTTTATCGTTTTTAGGCGCTATCTCGCTTATTTCTCGAGATATAGTCAAAAAACTAAAAATTTAATGATTTTTTTCGTTTTTAGGCGCTATCTCGCTTATTTCTCGAGATATAGTCAAAAAACTAAAAATTTAATGATTCTTTTCGTTTTTAGGCGCTATCTCGCTTATTTCTCGAGATATAGTCAAAAAACTAAAAATTTAATGATTCTTTTCGTTTTTAGGCGCTATCTCGCTTATTTCTCGAGATATAGTCAAAAAACTAAAAATTTAATGATTTTTATCGTTTTTAGGCGCTATCTCGCTTATTTCTCGAGATATAGTCAAAAAACTAAAAATTTAATGATTCTTTTCGTTTTTAGGCGCTATCTCGCTTATTTCTCGAGATATAGTCAAAAAACTAAAAATTTAATGATTTTTATCGTTTTTAGGCGCTATCTCGCTTATTTCTCGAGATATAGTCAAAAAACTAAAAATTTAATGATTCTTATCGTTTTTAGGCGCTATCTCGCTTATTTCTCGAGATATAGTCAAAAAACTAAAAATTTAATGATTCTTTTCGTTTTTAGGCGCTATCTCGCTTATTTCTCGAGATATAGTCAAAAAACTAAAAATTTAATGATTTTTATCGTTTTTAGGCGCTATCTCGCTTATTTCTCGAGATATAGTCAAAAAACTAAAAATTTAATGATTCTTTTCGTTTTTAGGCGCTATCTCGCTTATTTATTTCTCGAGATATAGTCAAAAAACTAAAAATTTAATGATTCTTTTCGTTTTTAGGCGCTATCTCGCTTATTTCTCGAGATATAGTCAAAAAACTAAAAATTTAATGATTTTTTTCGTTTTTAGGCGCTATCTCGCTTATTTTCTCGAGATATAGTCAAAAAAACTAAAAATTTAATGATTTTTTATCGTTTTTAGGCGCTATCTCGCTTATTTCTCGAGATATAGTCAAAAAACTAAAAATTTAATGATTTTTTTCGTTTTTAGGCGCTATCTCGCTTATTTCTCGAGATATAGTCAAAAAACTAAAAATTTAATGATTCTTATCGTTTTTAGGCGCTATCTCGCTTATTTCTCGAGATATAGTCAAAAAACTAAAAATTTAATGATTTTTTTCGTTTTTAGGCGCTATCTCGCTTATTTCTCGAGATATAGTCAAAAAACTAAAAATTTAATGATTTTTTCGTTTTTAGGCGCTATCTCGCTTATTTCTCGAGATATAGTCAAAAAACTAAAAAATTTAATGATTTTTATCGTTTTTAGGCGCTATCTCGCTTATTTCTCGAGATATAGTCAAAAAACTAAAAAATTTAATGATTCTTTTCGTTTTTAGGCGCTATCTCGCTTATTTCTCGAGATATAGTCAAAAAACTAAAAATTTAATGATTTTTATCGTTTTTAGGCGCTATCTCGCTTATTTCTCGAGATATAGTCAAAAAACTAAAAATTTAATGATTCTTTTCGTTTTTAGGCGCTATCTCGCTTATTTCTCGAGATATAGTCAAAAAACTAAAAATTTAATGATTCTTTATCGTTTTTAGGCGCTATCTCGCTTATTTCTCGAGATATAGTCAAAAAACTAAAAATTTAATGATTTTTTTCGTTTTTAGGCGCTATCTCGCTTATTTCTCGAGATATAGTCAAAAAACTAAAAATTTAATGATTCTTTTCGTTTTAAGGCGCTATCTCGCTTATTTCTCGAGATATAGTCAAAAAACTAAAAATTTAATGATTTTTTATCGTTTTTAGGCGCTATCTCGCTTATTTCTCGAGATATAGTCAAAAAACTAAAAATTTAATGATTTTTTTCGTTTTTAGGCGCTATCTCGCTTATTTCTCGAGATATAGTCAAAAAACTAAAAATTTAATGATTTTTATCGTTTTTAGGCGCTATCTCGCTTATTTCTCGAGATATAGTCAAAAAACTAAAAATTTAATGATTCTTTTCGTTTTTAGGCGCTATCTCGCTTATTTCTCGAGATATAGTCAAAAAACTAAAAATTTAATGATTTTTATCGTTTTAAGGCGCTATCTCGCTTATTTCTCGAGATATAGTCAAAAAACTAAAAATTTAATGATTTTTATCGTTTTTAGGCGCTATCTCGCTTATTTCTCGAGATATAGTCAAAAAACTAAAAATTTAATGATTTTTTCGTTTTAAGGCGCTATCTCGCTTATTTCTCGAGATATAGTCAAAAAACTAAAAATTTAATGATTTTTTTCGTTTTTAGGCGCTATCTCGCTTATTTCTCGAGATATAGTCAAAAAACTAAAAATTTAATGATTCTTTTCGTTTTAAGGCGCTATCTCGCTTATTTCACGAGATATAGTCAAAAAACTAAAAAATTAATGATTCTTTTCGTTTTAAGGCGCTATCTCGCTTATTTCTCGAGATATAGTCAAAAAACTAAAAATTTAATGATTCTTTTCGTTTTTAGGCGCTATCTCGCTTATTTCTCGAGATATAGTCAAAAAACTAAAAAAATTAATGATTCTTTTCGTTTTAAGGCGCTATCTCGCTTATTTCTCGAGATATAGTCAAAAAACTAAAAATTTAATGATTTTTTTCGTTTTTAGGCGCTATCTCGCTTATTTCTCGAGATATAGTCAAAAAACTAAAAATTTAATGATTTTTTTCGTTTTTAGGCGCTATCTCGCTTATTTCACGAGATATAGTCAAAAAACTAAAAATTTAATGATTTTTATCGTTTTTAGGCGCTATCTCGCTTATTTCTCGAGATATAGTCAAAAAACTAAAAATTTAATGATTCTTTATCGTTTTTAGGCGCTATCTCGCTTATTTCTCGAGATATAGTCAAAAAACTAAAAATTTAATGATTTTTATCGTTTTTAGGCGCTATCTCGCTTATTTCTCGAGATATAGTCAAAAAACTAAAAATTTAATGATTCTTTTCGTTTTTAGGCGCTATCTCGCTTATTTCACGAGATATAGTCAAAAAACTAAAAAATTTAATGATTCTTTTCGTTTTAAGGCGCTATCTCGCTTATTTCTCGAGATATAGTCAAAAAACTAAAAATTTAATGATTCTTTTCGTTTTTAGGCGCTATCTCGCTTATTTCTCGAGATATAGTCAAAAAACTAAAAAATTAATGATTTTTTTCGTTTTAAGGCGCTATCTCGCTTATTTCTCGAGATATAGTCAAAAAACTAAAAATTTAATGATTTTTTTCGTTTTTAGGCGCTATCTCGCTTATTTCTCGAGATATAGTCAAAAAACTAAAAATTTAATGATTCTTTTCGTTTTTAGGCGCTATCTCGCTTATTTCTCGAGATATAGTCAAAAAACTAAAAAATTTAATGATTCTTTATCGTTTTTAGGCGCTATCTCGCTTATTTCTCGAGATATAGTCAAAAAACTAAAAATTTAATGATTCTTTTCGTTTTTAGGCGCTATCTCGCTTATTTCTCGAGATATAGTCAAAAAACTAAAAATTTAATGATTTTTATCGTTTTTAGGCGCTATCTCGCTTATTTCTCGAGATATAGTCAAAAAACTAAAAATTTAATGATTCTTTATCGTTTTTAAGGCGCTATCTCGCTTATTTCTCGAGATATAGTCAAAAAACTAAAAAAATTAATGATTCTTTTCGTTTTAAGGCGCTATCTCGCTTATTTCTCGAGATATAGTCAAAAAACTAAAAATTTAATGATTTTTATCGTTTTTAGGCGCTATCTCGCTTATTTCTCGAGATATAGTCAAAAAACTAAAAATTTAATGATTCTTTTCGTTTTAAGGCGCTATCTCGCTTATTTCTCGAGATATAGTCAAAAAACTAAAAAATTTAATGATTCTTTTCGTTTTAAGGCGCTATCTCGCTTATTTCTCGAGTTATAGTCAAAAAACTAAAAATTTAATGATTCTTTTCGTTTTTAAGGCGCTATCTCGCTTATTTCTCGAGATATAGTCAAAAAACTAAAAAATTTAATGATTTTTTTCGTTTTAAGGCGCTATCTCGCTTATTTCTCGAGATATAGTCAAAAAACTAAAAATTTAATGATTTTTTTCGTTTTAAGGCGCTATCTCGCTTATTTCTCGAGATATAGTCAAAAAACTAAAAATTTAATGATTTTTTATCGTTTTTAGGCGCTATCTCGCTTATTTCTCGAGATATAGTCAAAAAACTAAAAATTTAATGATTTTTTTCGTTTTAAGGCGCTATCTCGCTTATTTCTCGAGATATAGTCAAAAAACTAAAAAATTAATGATTCTTTTCGTTTTAAGGCGCTATCTCGCTTATTTCTCGAGATATAGTCAAAAAACTAAAAATTTAATGTTTTTTTATCGTTTTTAGGCGCTATCTCGCTTATTTCACGAGATATAGTCAAAAAACTAAAAAATTAATGATTTTTATCGTTTTTAGGCGCTATCTCGCTTATTTCTCGAGATATAGTACAAAATAACTAAAAATTTAATGATTCTTTTCGTTTTAAGGTGCTATCTCGCTTATTTCACGAGATATAGTCAAAAAACTAAAAAATTAATGATTCTTTTCGTTTTAAGGCGCTATCTCGCTTATTTCACGAGATATAGTCAAAAACTAAAAAATTAATGATTTTTATCGTTTTTCGGCGCTATCTCGCTTATTTCTCGAGATATAGTCAAAATAACTAAAAATTTAATGATTTATATCGTTTTAAGGCGTTATCTCGCTTATTTCTCGAGATATAGTCAAAAAACTAAAAATTTAATGATTTTTATCGTTTTTAGGCGCTATCTCGCTTATTTCTCGAGATATAGTCAAAAAACTAAAAATTTAATGATTTTTATCGTTTTAAGGCGCTATCTCGCTTATTTCACGAGATATAGTCAAAAACTAAAAAATTAATGATTTTTATCGTTTTTCGGCGCTATCTCGCTTATTTCTCGAGATATAGTCAAAATAACTAAAAATTTAATGATTTATATCGTTTTAAGGCGTTATCTCGCTTATTTCTCGAGATATAGTCAAAAAACTAAAAATTTAATGATTTTTTATTGTTTTTTTTTATTTTTTATTTTATTGAAAGTTGTTGACAATTCTAGAGTCAACTTTTAAAAAAAATAAGTTACAATAAAATAGTAGTAGTAAAAAGCCTAGGCTGAGAACAAAAATGTCTAATAACATCACCGACCGATGGGGGTGTTTTATTTGCCAGTCCGGCCAGCTATGTCCCTTTCCACAGCCAAAAATGTCAGTGATATTATAGACTCTATACTTAAAACAGAGATGTTAGTAGAAAATAGAAAAGAAAAACTTAAATGTGAAAACTAAAAATAAATGTTAAAAAAAGAAAAAAAAAAAATAATAATAATAATAATAATAAAAATAAATAAAATAGAATACAAAATATTTATATATATATATATGACCCGATGAAGGAAAAGAATTTAGCCAGTCCAGCAGGCTCAGCCCCGTTTCATAGCTGAGAGCGGTCATTAACTTGCCGAAGATAAACTGAAAGCAATGGTTTGATTAAGGAGAGAGAGGTCTCATTAGAGAACACGTGGTATAGATTATTAAATTGGACGCATAAAACACGAAATGGACTGTGCATAGCGTAATCTGTTGTGTACGTTTTCAAAAACAACGGGCGAAAGTTTCTAGTAGGTCTGGAGGGAATAGAGAAATGGAGATGACCTAACAGAAAAGAAGAATCTATATCACCATTAATCAACTTGTGCAGGAAGGCAACACCAAGGACTATCCTACGATTGTTCAACGACGGGAGGTTAAGGAGAAGAAGCCTACTGGAATATGAAGGCAAGCGAAGGTTATTATCCCAATTTAAGCCTCGTAAGGCAAAAAGCAAAAACTGCTTCTGAACAGATTCGATACGATCCTGGTTATTTCTATACTGGGGGCTCCATATACAAGAGCAGTACTCTAGGATAGGGCGAACAAGGGAAGTGTACAGAGTTTTCGTAACGTAAGGATCGTTAAACTCTTTAGACCAACGTTTAATGAAACCAAGAACACCTTTGGCCTCATTAACAATAGTAGAAATATGAAGGCCGAATGAGAGTTTGGAGTCAAAAAGAACACCAAGGTCCTTGACTGTAAAAATACGTTGCAACGGGGTACTGTCAATTAAGTAGTTGGTAATGAAGGGGTTATTTCGGCTGAAAGTCATAAACATACATTTAGAACAATTGAGAAGCAACTGATTAGTCTTACACCAAGGATGCATTGAATTTAAATCATCTTGTAAGCAAGTATGATTTAGAGAACTACAGTAGGAGAAAATAAGCTTCACATCGTCTGCGTACATGAGAATGCGAGAATGAGATAAAACAGAGGGAAGATCATCTATAAAAAGAGTGAAGAGTAAAGGACCAAGATGACTACCCTGAGGTACTCCAGAAGTAACATGAACTTGTTTCGAGGTAGCCAATCTTAGGAGTACTCTTTGTGTCCGACCCTTTAAATAAGAAAAAATCCAAGATATAAGTGAGGGAGGGAAACCAATACGGACAAGCTTGAGAAGTTATAGGTCATGGTGTACAGTGTCGAAAGCTTTACTGAAGTCTGTGTATATGACGTCAGTTTGCATTTTCGAGAGGAAAGCATCATTTACTAAAGTTGTCAATTCTAGTAGATTAGTCATGGTTGACCGATTTTTTACGAAGCCATGTTGAGCAGGGGATAAGACTGATTTGCAGAAATGTTGCAGAGATGAAGTGATAATTTTTTCAAATAATTTAAGGCGCTATCTCGATTATTTCTCGAGATATAGTCAAAAAATTAAAAATTTAATGATATTTTTTATCGGTTTTAGGCGCTATCTCGCTTATTTCTCGAGATATAGTCAAAAAACTAAAAATTTAATGATTATTTTCGTTTTAAGGCGCTATCTCGATTATTTCTCGAGATATAGTCAAGAAACTAAAAATTTAATGATTCTTTTTATCGTTTTAAGGCGCTATCTCGCTTATTTCTCGAGATATAGTCAAAAAACTATAAATTTAATGATTTTTTTCGTTTTTAGGCGCTATCTCGCTTATTTCTCGAGATATAGTCAAAAAACTAAAAATTTAATGATTCTTTTCGTTTTATATATATAGTCAAAAAACTAAAAATTTAATGATTCTTTTCGTTTTAAGGCGCTATCTCGCTTATTTCTTGAGATATAGTCAAAAACCTTAATATATAATGATTTTTATCGTTTTTAGGCGCTATCTCGCTTATTTATCGAGATATAGTCAAAAAAACTACAAATTTATTGATATTTTTTCGTTTTTAGGCGCTATCTCGCTTATTTCTCGAGTTATGGTCAAAAAACTACAACTTTAATGATTTATATCGTTTTTAGGCGCTATCTCGCTTATTTCTCGAGATATAGTCAAAAAACAAAAAAATTAATGATTCTTTTCGTTTTAAGGCGCTATCTCGCTTATTTCTCGAGATATAGTCAAAAAACTAAAAATTTAATGATTCTTTTCGTTTTAAGGCGCTATCTCGCTTATTTCTCGAGATATAGTCAAAAAACTAAAAATTTAATGATTTTTATCGTTTTTAGGCGCTATCTCGCTTATTTCACGAGATATAGTCAAAAAAATAAAAAAATTAATGATTCTTTTCGTTTTAAGGCGCCATCTCGCTTATTTCACGAGATATAGTCAAAAAACTAAAAAATTAATGATTCTTTTCGTTTTAAGGCGCTATCTCACTTATTTCTCGCGTTATGGTCAAAAAACTAAAAATTTAATGATTCTTTTCGTTTTTAGGCGCTATCTCGCTTATTTCACGAGATATAGTCAAAAAACTAAAAATTTAATGATTTTTTTTTATCGGGCAAAACAATTTAATGTTTTTTTTATTTTTTATTTTATTGAAAGTTGGTGACAATTCTAGAGTCAACTTTAAAAAAAATAAGTTACAATAAAATAGTAGTAGTAAAAAGCCTAGGCTGAGAACAAAAATGTCTAATAACCGATGGGGGTGTTTTATTTGCCAGTCCGGCCAGCTATGCCCCTTTCCACAGCCAAAAATGTCAGTGATATTATAGACTCTATACTTAAAACAGAGATGTTAGTAGAAAATAGAAAAGAAAAACTTAAATGTGAAAACTAAAAATAAATGTTAAAAAAGGAAAAAAAAAAAATAATAATAATAATAATAATAAAAATAAATAAAATAGAATACAAAATATTTATATATATATATGACCCGATGAAGGAAAAGAATTTAGCCAGTCCAGCAGGCTCAGCCCCGTTTCATAGCTGAGAGCGGTCATTAACTTGCCGAAGATAAACTGAAAGCAATGGTTTGATTAAGGAGAGAGAGGTCTCATTAGAGAACACGTGGTATAGATTATTAAATTGGACGCATAAAACACGAAATGGACTGTGCATAGCGTAATCTGTTGTGCACGTTTTCAAAAACAACGGGCGAAAGTTTCTAGTAGGTCTGGAGGGAATAGAGAAATGGAGATGACCTAACAGAAAAGAAGAATCTATATCACCATTAATCAACTTGTGCAGGAAGGCAACACCAAGCTCTATCCTACGATTGTTCAACGACGGGAGGTTAAGGAGAAGAAGCCTACTGGAATATGAAGGCAAGCGAAGGTTATTATCCCAATTTAAGCCTCGTAAGGCAAAAAGCAAAAACTGCTTCTGAACAGATTCGATACGATCCTGGTTATTTCTATACTGGGGGCTCCATATACAAGAGCAGTACTCTAGGATAGGGCGAACAAGGGAAGTGTACAGAGTTTTCGTAACGTAAGGATCGTTAAACTCTTTAGACCAACGTTTAATGAAACCAATAGTAGAAATATGAAGGCCGAATGAGAGTTTGGAGTCAAAAAGAACACCAAGGTCCTTGACTGTAAAAATACGTTGCAACGGGGTACTGTCAATTAAGTAGTTGGTAATGAAGGGGTTATTTCGGCTGAAAGTCATAAACATACATTTAGAACAATTGAGAAGCAACTGATTAGTCTTACACCAAAGATGCATTGAATTTAAATCATCTTGTAAGCAAGTATGATTTAGAGAACTACAGTAGGAGAAAATAAGCTTCACATCGTCTGCGTACATGAGAATGCGAGAATGAGATAAAACAGAGGGAAGATCATTTATAAAAAGAGTGAAGAGTAAAGGACCAAGATGACTACCCTGAGGTACTCCAGAAGTAACATGAACTTGTTTCGAGGTAGCCAATCTTAGGAGTACTCTTTGTGTCCGACCCTTTAAATAAGAAGAAATCCAAGATATAAGTGAGGGAGGGAAACCAATACGGACAAGCTTGAGAAGTAATAGGTCATGGTGTACAGTGTCGAAAGCTTTACTGAAGTCTGTGTATATGACGTCAGTTTGCATTTTCGAGAGGAAAGCATCATTTACTAAAGTTGTCAATTCTAATAGATTAGTCATGGTTGACCGATTTTTTACGAAGCCATGTTGAGCAGGGGATAAGACTGATTTGCAGAAATGTTGCAGAGATGAAGTGATAATTTTTTCAAATAATTTAAGGCGCTATCTCGATTATTTCTCGAGATATAGTCAAAAAACTAAAAATTTAATGATTTTTTTCGTTGTTAGGCGCTATCTCGCTTATTTCTCGAGTTATGGTCAAAAAACTAAAAATTTAATGATTATTTTCGTTTTTAGGCGCTATCTCGCTTATTTCACGAGATATAGTCAAAAAACTAAAAAATTAATGATTCTTTTCGTTTTTAGGCGCTATCTCGCTTATTTCTCGAGATATAGTCAAGAAACTAAAAATTTAAATGATTCTTTTCGTTTTAAGGCGCTATCTCGCTTATTTCTCGAGATAAAGTCAAAAAACTAAAAAATTAATGATTCTTTTCGTTTTAAGGCGCTATCTCGCTTATTTCTCGAGATATAGTCAAAAAACTAAAAAATTTAATGATTTTTTTATCGTTTTTAGGCGCTATCTCGCTTATTTTTCGAGATATAGTCAAAAAACTAAAAATTTATAGATTTTTTTTAGTTTTAATGCGCTATCTCGCTTATTTCTCGAGATATAGTCAAAAATCTAAAAATTTAATGATTCTTTTCGTTTTAAGGCGCTATCTCGCTTATTTCTCGAGATATAGTCAAAAAAACTAAAAATTTTATGATTTTTTTTTATCGTTTTTAGGCGCTATCTCGCTTATTTCTCGAGATATAGTCAAAAAACTATAAATTTAATGATTTTTTTTCGTTTTTAGGCGCTATCTCGCTTATTTCTCGAGATATAGTCAAAAAACTAAAAATTTAATGATATTTTTTTTATCGTTTTTAGGCGCTATCTCGCTTATTTCTCGAGATATAGTCAAAAAACTATAAATTTAGTGATTTTTTTCGTTTTTAGGCGCTATCTCGCTTATTTCTCGAGATATAGTCAAAAATCTAAAAATTTAATGATTCTTTTCGTTTTAAGGCGCTATCTCGCTTATTTCTGGAGATATAGTCAAAAAATTAAAAATTTAATGATTTTTATCGTTTTTAGGCGCTATCTCGCTTTTTTCACGAGATATAGTCAAAAAACTTAAAATTGAATGATTCTATTCGTTTTAAGGCGCTATCTCGCTTATTTCACGAGATATAGTCAAAAAAACTAAAAAATTAATGATTCTTTTCGTTTTTAGGCGCTATCTCGCTTATTTCTCGAGATATACTCAAACAACTAAAAAATTAATGATTCTTTTCGTTTTAAGGCGCTATCTCGCTTATTTCTCGAGATATAGTCAAAAAACTAAAAATTTAATGATATTTTTTTTATCGTTTTTAGGCGCTTTCTCAAAAAAAAACGAAAAAAAAAAAAAAAAAAAGGCGCTATCTCTCTCTCTCGGCCGTCAGCCGATTGGAGCAACAAGGGGATAAAGCGTACTGACATCACACGTCCATGCATACTGACAATTTGTGTGTACGTTGATGCCGTGCGCTCCGTCCTTGCGGCTCACAATTGGTAGTGCGACTATACTCTCCACGCGAGGGCGGCTGGAAGCAGATCCTTGGTACGGTCATGTCTCTGCCAAGGGTGCTGACCAATTGTAGTCGGGCGAGAGAAGAAAACTCTATAAAATTACCCCAATCCAAGATGGAACAGCATTGTGCCGAGGGATTCGTGGCCGAGGGGGTGCTCGGTCTCTACTTTGCGAACTCTGGATACCTGCCGACCTCCAGTTTAAATTAGGCTTCCCGCGATACACGGGTAATGTCGCGGGTGACCGTCCTTCCCGTCTACTCGTGGGATTCAGACATGAACTCAAATCTAATAAACAAAAACACAGTGACCGGGACACTCTCAAACCCGGGGGGACAAGCCAATCCCTCTGTCGGTGGAAACACCCCCACGTCTGGTAAGCCAGCAGACGTCCGCAAGCCCACCAGCGGCATAAGTGGAAAACGGGCAAGCCAGCCGTCATCCCACTTCGGTGCTCTGCCCAGCACCGCTCCTGGTGCAAGTGGTGTGCAACCAAAGGTTGCCAACTCGGCACCCGGGACGGTAGCGCCAACGGGCAACACCACAAAATCCGTTGCTCCTGAGGGAGTCAAAGCGTCCTTCCAGGACCGTAGGCGCGCAGCCGACATTCTCGGAAAAAGTCTGTCCGCTCAGCCCGCATCACCGGATGAGGTCCGACTAGTGGAGTGGGCCAGAAAAATCATCCCGAATTTCAAGCCAGCCCCCTCTGCGTCCTCTGCCAAGTCCAAGCAGAAACGCCAGCGGTCCGTTGAGGATTCGGCCCCGCAAGCAAAGCGGATCAGACCTCCTCCACCTCGTCCGCAGCCGTTGACGAAATCTTTCGCCGAAGCCACCAGGGAGAAGATTGTCATTGGGGTCCTGGATAGGGGCCACAATGAGGGTCATATCCCCAGGAATCGGTGGGGGATTATCGAAAATGAGCTGCAGGACAGGTTCGTCGACCTCATGACAGAATTCATGGGTCTCCCCCCCCGTTGCTCTGATGCAGGCTGGCATCAGGGCAACATTAAAGCAATAGCTTGTGAGGATGAGCGATCTGCCGGGCTGTATAAGAAGGCGGTTGCAATGCTGGGAGAGATCTACCCTGGCGCGAAACTGGAGGCGGTGGACTGGAAGGATGTGCCCAGTAGACCTCGCGCCAGGGTATGGGTTTCTGCCAAGCCCGAGGACCCCGAAAAGGTCCTGAAAATCTTCCAGCTGAGCAATCCCACGCTTGACACAGCTGATTGGAGGGTCGCCAAAGTCGACGAGCCAGAAGGCAACTCGAGGCAGGTGATCCTCATAATCAACGAGAGATCGGCGGAGGCACTAGCGGGTTCGGATGGCGCGGCTTACTACGGCTTCAAAACCGTAGCTATCCGCGTCTATAAAACCGACACCAACAAGCTCTCGGCAGCAGACGAGGAGCTCCCTGATAAACCGGTTGACACTACAGACAATTGTGTCAACCGGCCTGTAGCAGTGGGTACCACAGACAATGGTGTCCCCCGTCAAGACCTTGGTATGGGGTCGGCAGAAGGGAAGGAGGCCGGCTACCACTCAGAGGGCTCTGAATTGGCCCATGACATGGCCAAGCTAGCGAGCTTCAGTGAAGAGTCCCTTGACTTGGATGACACGGACGAGGAAGCGAACAGGACAGTGGTGGAGCGTCGGCCTGAAGATGTCACTAAGACTTCTTCAGATTAACCTCCACCACTGCAAAGCGGCGGCGGCCGCTCTGCTGCTCCGCATAAGCCAATGTGGAGCAGACGTTGTCCTCATCCAGGAACCTTGGGTCTGTGGTGGCAAGGTGACTGGACTGGGGACCAAAGACTATAAGCTAATAGTAGCCCAAAATAAAGGTAAAATTCGCACCTGCATTCTAGCAAAAAAACACCTAAATATATTTTTGCTCCCTAACTACAGCGATGGAGACAACACAGCTGTCTGCCTGGAGTTGAAGGCTGGGAATGTGAGAGTTTGCTCAACATACTTGGCCCATGACCACCAAGGGCCATTCCCACATCCACTCCTGCAAGGGTTGGTGACCGACAGCGAAACCACGCACACCGACCTCATAATTGGGTGTGACGCCAACGCCCATCATCATCAGTGGGGAAGCACTGACACTAATGAACGGGGTGAGTTGCTTTTTAACTACATTCTGTCCACTAACCTCATGATTTGTAATATGGGCAACGACCCAACCTTCATTACAAAGAACAGGGAAGAAGTACTAGATATTACGCTAGTCTCAACCTCCCTCTGTAGCAAACTAACAAGATGGAGAGTGCTAGACGAGCACTCCTTCTCAGACCATAGATACATCGAAATAGTCTTTTCGTTCGACGTACCCAAGCCCAAATGGCACCAGAATGTTAGACGTACAAACTGGTCCACTTTCAAAAATCACTTAAACACTCTCGTCCCTGAGTCCCCCCCACTGGGAAACCCCACTACTGAAACCACAGACCTACTTATAAAAAAGCTTACGGAGGCATGCGAGTCCGCCCTAAACGAGTCGTGCCCCCGTAGCAAACCCAGAGGTAAGACTAAGCCACCATGGTGGTCTCCCCAACTGGGTGAGCTGCGTAAGACATCACGCAAGCTTTTTAATAAAGCTAGGTCTCTCGGAGATGACCAGTCATGGAGTCTCTACCAAACCAGCCTCGCCTCCTATAAGAAGGCGCTCAGACAAGCTAAACGCTCTTCATGGCAGACATTCTGCTCTAATATCGAAAGTACCACTGAGGCCGCAAGGCTCAGAAAAGTTCTTTTTCAAACCACCCCATCGGTAGGCTTTCTTAAAAAACCAGATGGCTCATGGACTTCGTCCAGCTCTGAGTCCTTGGAACTCTTGATGGAAACTCATTTTCCGGGCTGCTCAGCAGTAGCAATCCCACAGACAAACACAAGGGTTCATATGGATAGACCTTCCACAAACTTCCTGACTAAAGAATTAATCTCATGGGCTATCAACAGCTTCATGCCCATCAAATCCCCAGGGCCAGACGGCATCTTTCCAGCCCAACTGCAGCATGCAGGTGAGACTGCCTTAAACTGGCTCCTACAAATTTTCACTGGAGTCTGGACGACGGGATTCATCCCAACGCCCTGGCTTGAATCCAAAGTCGTCTTCATTCCAAAGGCGGGCAAAGCCTCCCACACAACTCCCAAGGACTTTCGTCCAATAAGCCTAACATCCTTCCTACTCAAGACCTTTGAAAGGGTGCTGGGCCTTCACTTAAGGAATTCGATACCGACACATCAATTCTCCCGTGCGCAACATGCGTATCAAAAAGGCAAATCCACGGAAACAGCACTTCATGCTGTAATCTCCACAGTGGAAAAATCGCTTCACCGGAAGGAGTATTCTCTAGTCGCCTTCCTTGACATAGAGGGTGCTTTCAACAACGTCGACCCAGAGGCAATCACAGAGGCGCTAACGGGTTTGGGTGTCGGGCACCGTGCTGTGCATCTGATCGATCAACTGCTAAGACGCAGGATCGTCAGGTCAACTCTCGGTTCCACGACAATCTCCAGGTCCGTCTGCAGAGGCACCCCTCAAGGTGGAGTTCTCTCTCCTCTCCTTAGGAACGTGGCAGTAAATTCTCTGCTGCGCTCCATTGAGGGAGGTGGCTGCAGGGTGATTGCCTATGCGGATGACGTTGCGATTGTCTTCTCGGGAAAATTCGCCCTAACCCTGTGCGAACGCATGACCGAAGTGCTTCGCACTCTGTCCACTTGGGCAAAGAGAAACGGACTCGGACTGAACCCAGCGAAGACTGATCTTGTCCTCTTTACTAGGAAATACAAAATCCCGAATCTTAGGCCGCCCACCCTTGACGGGGTGGAACTAACCTTCAGCAAATCAGCCAAATACTTAGGGCTCACTTTAGACAGCAAAATGGACTGGAATCTTAACACCGAAGAGCGTGTTAGGAAAGCCCTAGTTGCTCTTTACACGTGCAGAAAGTCGATCGGACTGAAATGGGGAATGGCCCCCCACATAACTCTGTGGCTGTACACGGCCATCATTCGGCCAATCCTACTGTACGGAGTATCAGTATGGTGGCCAACACTCTCAAAGAAAAAGTCAGTTCGCTTGCTAGGCAAGGTGCAGCGCGCTGCAGGACTGACCGCCACTGGAGCCCTTAGAACAACCCCTAACGAGGCTCTCGATAATATACTCAATCTTTTGCCTATCGACCAGATGGGCAAACTAGTAGCAACCCTCTCAGCACTTCGCATGAGAGAAACAAACCAGTGGACCGCACAGACACACGGTCACTCAAGTATTCTCAATGGAAACTCGCTTCTTCCCCCAGCAACTGACTACTGCTGCCCTCAGGAGTTTCTTAATACTTCTTTCCACTCAATTATCCCATCGAGGGAAGAGTGGAGAGAAGGGATACCAGGGCCGACAGACTCAATTAGAATCTTTACGGACGGTTCAAAGCTAGACAACCGGGTAGGGGGAGGTGTCTTCTGCGAAGAACTGTCCATAAATAATTCCTTTAATATACCTGACCATTGCAGTGTTTTCCAGGCAGAAATCACCGCTATACAAGAAGCGCTCAAATCCTTACAAGGAATTGAACGCTCTGCAGCCAAAATCTGCATCTTTTCTGATAGCCAAGCAGCTATCAAATCGCTCAACGCGATATCGTCGAACTCGATATCCGTCACAAACTGCCGCAAATCTCTGCAAGAGATGGCTGAGCAGTTCGATCTCTACCTCATATGGGTGCCCGGTCACAAAGGCATCGAGGGCAATTGTAGAGCGGATGAGCTGGCAAGACATGGTACTACCATGCCTCTCCTCTCGGATAAGGAGGGTTTGGGCATGCCCATGGCCAGCTGTAAACTTAGGATTCGCGAGCATTTCGAACGCGAAGCAAATAAAAGGTGGCAACACACCACCGGTAGATGCAATATAGCCAGACAGACATGGCCAACGCGCTGTAAAAAGCGCTCTTCAAGCCTAATCCACCTAAATAGATCAGGTTGTGCCTCCGTAGTGAGGGCTGTTACGGGGCACTGGCTAGTGGGATCTCATGCAGCGAGACTACTAGCCCCTTCTAACGATTTCTGCAGAAGCTGTCGGGACGAGGAAGAGGAGGAAACTGTTTCCCATCTTTTCTGCGACTGTCCTGCACTCTGCAAAAATAGAAATCGCTTTCTCGGTTCCTATTTCCTAACAGACCTCTCAGAGATAGCGAACACCACCCCCAAGAGTATTCTCTCCTTTATTCATGCTTCGGGCTGGAACCACGCCCTCTCAAACAGTATCACACACCCTGTTCTCGGGTAGACGGAGTTGTGGACGCAGTCCATCGCGGCATCACAATGGGCCAACAAGTGAGTGGAAGGGTCTCTCACCTGCCCACTACCGCTCTAACCTAACCTAACCTAGGCGCTATCTCGCTTATTTCTCGAGATATAGTCAAAAAACTATAAATTTAATGATTTTTTTTCGTTTTTAGGCGCTATCTCGCTTATTTCTCGAGCTATAGACAAAAAAACTAAAAATTTAATGATTTTTTTATCGTTTTAAGGCGCTATCTCGCTTATTTCTCGAGATATAGTCAAACAACTAACAAATTAATGATTTTTATCGTTTTAAGGCGCTATCTCGCTTATTTCTCGAGATATAGTCAAAAAACAAAAAAATTAATGATTCTTTTCGTTTTTAGGCGCTATCTCGCTTATTTCTCGAGATATAGTCAAAAAACTAAAAATTTAATGATTCTTTTCGTTTTAAGGCGTTATCTCGCTTATTTCTCGAGATATAGTCAAAAAACTAAAAATTTAATGATTCTATTCGTTTTTAGGCGCTATCTCGCTTATTTCACGAGATATAGTCAAAAAACTAAAAAAATAATGATTCTTTTCGTTTTAAGGCGTTATCTCGCTTATTTCTCGAGATATAGTCAAAAAACTAAAAATTTAATGATTCTTATCGTTTTTAGGCGCTATCTCGCTTATTTCTCGAGTTATAGTCAAAAAACTAATAAAATTAATGATTCTTTTCGTTTTAAGGCGCTATCTCGCTTATTTCTCGAGTTATGGTCAAAAAACTAAAAATTTAATGATTTTTATCGTTTTTAGGCGCTATCTCGCTTATTTCTCGAGATATAGTCAAACAACTAAAAATTTAATGATTTTTATCGTTTTTAGGCGGTATCTCGCTTATTTCTCGAGTTATAGTCAAAAAACTAATAAAATTAATGATTCTTTTCGTTTTAAGGCGCTATCTCGCTTATTTCTCGAGTTATGGTCAAAAAACTAAAAAAATTAATGATTCTTTTCGTTTTTAGACGCTATCTCGCTTATTTCTCGAGATATAGTCAAAAAACTAAAAATTTAATGATTTTTTATCGTTTTTAGGCGCTATCTCGCTTATTTCACGAGATATAGTCAAAAAACTAAAAATTTAATGATTTTTATCGTTTTTAGGCGCTATCTCGCTTATTTCTCGAGATATAGTCAAAAAACTAAAAATTTAATGATTCTTTTCGTTTTTAGGCGCTATCTCGCTTATTTCTCGAGATATAGTCAAAAAACTAAAAATTTAATGATTCTTTTCGTTTTAGGCGCTATCTCGCTTATTTCTCGAGATATAGTCAAAAAACTAAAAAATTAATGATTCTTTTCGTTTTTAGGCGCTATCTCGCTTATTTCTCGAGATATAGTCAAAAAACTAAAAATTTAATGATTCTTTATCGTTTTTAGGCGCTATCTCGCTTATTTCTCGAGATATAGTCAAAAAACTAAAAATTTAATGATTTTTATCGTTTTAAGGCGCTATCTCGCTTATTTCTCGAGATATAGTCAAAAAACTAAAAATTTAATGATTTTTTTCGTTTTTAGGCGCTATCTCGCTTATTTCTCGAGATATAGTCAAAAAAACTAAAAATTTAATGATTTTTATCGTTTTTAGGCGCTATCTCGCTTATTTCTCGAGATATAGTCAAAAAACTAAAAATTTAATGATTTTTATCGTTTTTAGGCGCTATCTCGCTTATTTCTCGAGATATAGTCAAAAAACTAAAAATTTAATGATTCTTTTCGTTTTAAGGCGCTATCTCGCTTATTTCTCGAGATATAGTCAAAAAACTAAAAATTTAATGATTCTTTTCGTTTTAAGGCGCTATCTCGCTTATTTCTCGAGATATAGTCAAAAAACTAAAAATTTAATGATTCTTTTCGTTTTTAGGCGCTATCTCGCTTATTTCACGAGATATAGTCAAAAAACTAAAAAATTAATGATTCTTTTCGTTTTAAGGCGCTATCTCGCTTATTTCTCGAGATATAGTCAAAAAACTAAAAATTTAATGATTCTTATCGTTTTAAGGCGTTATCTCGCTTATTTCTCGAGATATAGTCAAAAAACTAAAAAATTTAATGATTTTTTATCGTTTTTAGGCGCTATCTCGCTTATTTCTCGAGATATAGTCAAAAAACTAAAAATTTAATGATTTTTTTCGTTTTTAGGCGCTATCTCGCTTATTTCTCGAGATATAGTCAAAAAACTAAAAATTTAATGATTTTTATCGTTTTTAGGCGCTATCTCGCTTATTTCTCGAGATATAGTCAAAAAACTAAAAATTTAATGATTTTTTATCGTTTTTAGGCGCTATCTCGCTTATTTCTCGAGATATAGTCAAAAAACTAAAAATTTAATGATTCTTTTCGTTTTTAGGCGCTATCTCGCTTATTTCTCGAGATATAGTCAAAAAACTAAAAAATTAATGATTCTTTTCGTTTTAAGGCGCTATCTCGCTTATTTCTCGAGATATAGTCAAAAAACTAAAAAATTTAATGATTCTTTTCGTTTTTAGGCGCTATCTCGCTTATTTCTCGAGATATAGTCAAAAAAACTAAAAATTTAATGATTTTTTTCGTTTTAAGGCGCTATCTCGCTTATTTCTCGAGATATAGTCAAAAAACTAAAAATTTAATGATTTTTATCGTTTTTAGGCGCTATCTCGCTTATTTCTCGAGATATAGTCAAAAAACTAAAAATTTAATGATTTTTATCGTTTTTAGGCGCTATCTCGCTTATTTCTCGAGATATAGTCAAAAAACTAAAAATTTAATGATTTTTATCGTTTTTAGGCGCTATCTCGCTTATTTCTCGAGATATAGTCAAAAAACTAAAAATTTAATGATTCTTTTCGTTTTTAGGCGCTATCTCGCTTATTTCACGAGATATAGTCAAAAAACTAAAAATTTAATGATTCTTTTCGTTTTTAGGCGCTATCTCGCTTATTTCTCGAGATATAGTCAAAAAACTAAAAAGTTAATGATTCTTATCGTTTTAAGGCGCATCTCGCTTATTTCTCTAGATATGGTCAAAAAACTAAAAATTGAATGATTCTTTTCGTTTTTAGGCGCTATCTCGCTTATATCTCGAGATATGGTCAAAAAACTAAAAAATTAATGATTCTTTTCGTTTTTAGGCGCTATCTCGCTTATTTCTCGAGATATAGTCAAAAAACTAAAAAATTAATGATTTTTTTCGTTTTTAGGCGCTATCTCGCTTATTTCTCGAGATATAGTCAAAAAACTAAAAATTTAATGATTTTTATCGTTTTTAGGCGCTATCTCGCTTATTTCTCGAGATATAGTCAAAAAACTAAAAATTTAATGATTCTTTTCGTTTTTAGGCGCTATCTCGCTTATTTCTCGAGATATAGTCAAAAAACTAAAAATTTAATGATTCTTTTCGTTTTTAAGGCGCTATCTCGCTTATTTCTCGAGATATAGTCAAAAAACTAAAAATTTAATGATTCTTTTCGTTTTTAGGCGCTATCTCGCTTATTTCTCGAGATATAGTCAAAAAACTAAAAATTTAATGATTTTTTTCGTTTTTAGGCGCTATCTCGCTTATTTCTCGAGATATAGTCAAAAAACTAAAAATTTAATGATTTTTTTCGTTTTTAGGCGCTATCTCGCTTATTTCTCGAGATATAGTCAAAAAACTAAAAAATTAATGATTTTTTTCGTTTTTAGGCGCTATCTCGCTTATTTCTCGAGATATAGTCAAAAAACTAAAAATTTAATGATTTTTTTCGTTTTTAGGCGCTATCTCGCTTATTTCTCGAGATATAGTCAAAAAACTAAAAATTTAATGATTCTTTTCGTTTTTAGGCGCTATCTCGCTTATTTCTCGAGATATAGTCAAAAAACTAAAAAATTAATGATTTTTTTCGTTTTTAGGCGCTATCTCGCTTATTTCTCGAGATATAGTCAAAAAACTAAAAATTTAATGATTTTTTTCGTTTTTAGGCGCTATCTCGCTTATTTCTCGAGATATAGTCAAAAAACTAAAAATTTAATGATTTTTATCGTTTTTAGGCGCTATCTCGCTTATTTCTCGAGATATAGTCAAAAAACTAAAAATTTAATGATTTTTTATCGTTTTTAGGCGCTATCTCGCTTATTTCTCGAGATATAGTCAAAAAACTAAAAATTTAATGATTTTTTTCGTTTTTAGGCGCTATCTCGCTTATTTCTCGAGATATAGTCAAAAAACTAAAAATTTAATGATTTTTTTCGTTTTTAGGCGCTATCTCGCTTATTTCTCGAGATATAGTCAAAAAACTAAAAATTTAATGATTTTTTTCGTTTTTAGGCGCTATCTCGCTTATTTCTCGAGATATAGTCAAAAAACTAAAAATTTAATGATTTTTTTCGTTTTTAAGGCGCTATCTCGCTTATTTCTCGAGATATAGTCAAAAAACTAAAAATTTAATGATTCTTTTCGTTTTTAGGCGCTATCTCGCTTATTTCTCGAGATATAGTCAAAAAACTAAAAATTTAATGATTCTTATCGTTTTTAGGCGCTATCTCGCTTATTTCTCGAGATATAGTCAAAAAACTAAAAATTTAATGATTCTTTTCGTTTTAAGGCGCTATCTCGCTTATTTCTCGAGATATAGTCAAAAAACTAAAAATTTAATGATTTTTTTCGTTTTTAGGCGCTATCTCGCTTATTTCTCGAGATATAGTCAAAAAACTAAAAATTTAATGATTTTTTTCGTTTTTAGGCGCTATCTCGCTTATTTCTCGAGATATAGTCAAAAAACTAAAAATTTAATGATTTTTATCGTTTTTAGGCGCTATCTCGCTTATTTCTCGAGATATAGTCAAAAAACTAAAAATTTAATGATTTTTTTCGTTTTTAGGCGCTATCTCGCTTATTTCTCGAGATATAGTCAAAAAACTAAAAATTTAATGATTCTTATCGTTTTTAGGCGCTATCTCGCTTATTTCTCGAGTTATGGTCAAAAAACTAAAAATTTAATGATTTTTTTCGTTTTAAGGCGCTATCTCGCTTATTTCTCGAGATATAGTCAAAAAACTAAAAATTTAATGATTTTTTTCGTTTTTAGGCGCTATCTCGCTTATTTCTCGAGATATAGTCAAAAAACTAAAAATTTAATGATTCTTTATCGTTTTTAGGCGCTATCTCGCTTATTTCTCGAGATATAGTCAAAAAACTAAAAATTTAATGATTTTTATCGTTTTTAGGCGCTATCTCGCTTATTTCTCGAGATATAGTCAAAAAACTAAAAATTTAATGATTCTTATCGTTTTTAGGCGCTATCTCGCTTATTTCTCGAGATATAGTCAAAAAACTAAAAATTTAATGATTTTTTTCGTTTTAAGGCGCTATCTCGCTTATTTCTCGAGATATAGTCAAAAAACTAAAAATTTAATGATTCTTATCGTTTTTAGGCGCTATCTCGCTTATTTCTCGAGATATAGTCAAAAAACTAAAAATTTAATGATTTTTTTCGTTTTTAGGCGCTATCTCGCTTATTTCTCGAGATATAGTCAAAAAACTAAAAATTTAATGATTCTTATCGTTTTAAGGCGCTATCTCGCTTATTTCTCGAGATATAGTCAAAAAAACTAAAAATTTAATGATTCTTTATCGTTTTTAGGCGCTATCTCGCTTATTTCTCGAGATATAGTCAAAAAACTAAAAATTTAATGATTCTTTTCGTTTTTAGGCGCTATCTCGCTTATTTCTCGAGATATAGTCAAAAAACTAAAAATTTAATGATTCTTTTCGTTTTAAGGCGCTATCTCGCTTATTTCTCGAGATATAGTCAAAAAACTAAAAATTTAATGATTCTTTTCGTTTTTAGGCGCTATCTCGCTTATTTCTCGAGATATAGTCAAAAAACTAAAAATTTAATGATTCTTTTCGTTTTTAGGCGCTATCTCGCTTATTTCTCGAGATATAGTCAAAAAAACTAAAAATTTAATGATTCTTTTCGTTTTTAGGCGCTATCTCGCTTATTTCTCGAGATATAGTCAAAAAACTAAAAATTTAATGATTTTTTTCGTTTTTAGGCGCTATCTCGCTTATTTCTCGAGATATAGTCAAAAAACTAAAAATTTAATGATTTTTTTCGTTTTTAGGCGCTATCTCGCTTATTTCTCGAGATATAGTCAAAAAACTAAAAATTTAATGATTCTTTTCGTTTTTAGGCGCTATCTCGCTTATTTCTCGAGATATAGTCAAAAAACTAAAAATTTAATGATTTTTATCGTTTTTAGGCGCTATCTCGCTTATTTCTCGAGATATAGTCAAAAAACTAAAAATTTAATGATTTTTTCGTTTTTAGGCGCTATCTCGCTTATTTCTCGAGATATAGTCAAAAAACTAAAAATTTAATGATTCTTTTCGTTTTTAAGGCGCTATCTCGCTTATTTCTCGAGATATAGTCAAAAAACTAAAAATTTAATGATTCTTTATCGTTTTTAGGCGCTATCTCGCTTATTTCTCGAGATATAGTCAAAAAACTAAAAAATTTAATGATTCTTTATCGTTTTTAGGCGCTATCTCGCTTATTTCTCGAGATATAGTCAAAAAACTAAAAATTTAATGATTTTTATCGTTTTTAAGGCGCTATCTCGCTTATTTCTCGAGATATAGTCAAAAAACTAAAAATTTAATGATTTTTTTATCGTTTTTAGGCGCTATCTCGCTTATTTCTCGAGATATAGTCAAAAAACTAAAAATTTAATGATTTTTTTCGTTTTTAGGCGCTATCTCGCTTATTTCTCGAGATATAGTCAAAAAACTAAAAATTTAATGATTTTTTTCGTTTTTAGGCGCTATCTCGCTTATTTCTCGAGATATAGTCAAAAAACTAAAAATTTAATGATTTTTTTCGTTTTTAGGCGCTATCTCGCTTATTTCTCGAGATATAGTCAAAAAACTAAAAATTTAATGATTCTTTTCGTTTTAAGGCGCTATCTCGCTTATTTCTCGAGATATAGTCAAAAAACTAAAAATTTAATGATTCTTATCGTTTTTAGGCGCTATCTCGCTTATTTCTCGAGATATAGTCAAAAAACTAAAAATTTAATGATTTTTATCGTTTTTAGGCGCTATCTCGCTTATTTCTCGAGATATAGTCAAAAAACTAAAAATTTAATGATTCTTATCGTTTTTAGGCGCTATCTCGCTTATTTCTCGAGATATAGTCAAAAAACTAAAAATTTAATGATTTTTTATCGTTTTTAGGCGCTATCTCGCTTATTTCTCGAGATATAGTCAAAAAACTAAAAATTTAATGATTCTTATCGTTTTTAGGCGCTATCTCGCTTATTTCTCGAGATATAGTCAAAAAACTAAAAATTTAATGATTTTTTTCGTTTTTAAGGCGCTATCTCGCTTATTTCTCGAGATATAGTCAAAAAACTAAAAATTTAATGATTTTTTTCGTTTTTAGGCGCTATCTCGCTTATTTCTCGAGATATAGTCAAAAAAACTAAAAATTTAATGATTTTTATCGTTTTTAGGCGCTATCTCGCTTATTTCTCGAGTTATGGTCAAAAAACTAAAAATTTAATGATTTTTTATCGTTTTTAGGCGCTATCTTACTTATTTCTCGAGTTATGGTCAAAAAACTAAAAATTTAATGATTTTTATCGTTTTAAGGCGCTATCTCGCTTATTTCTCGAGATATAGTCAAAAAACTAAAAATTTAATGATTTTTTATCGTTTTTAGGCGCTATCTCGCTTATTTCTCGAGATATAGTCAAAAAACTAAAAATTTAATGATTTTTATCGTTTTTAGGCGCTATCTCGCTTATTTCTCGAGATATAGTCAAAAAACTAAAAATTTAATGATTTTTTTCGTTTTAAGGCGCTATCTCGCTTATTTCTCGAGATATAGTCAAAAAACTAAAAATTTAATGATTTTTATCGTTTTTAGGCGCTATCTCGCTTATTTCTCGAGATATAGTCAAAAAACTAAAAATTTAATGATTTTTTTCGTTTTTAGGCGCTATCTCGCTTATTTCTCGAGATATAGTCAAAAAACTAAAAATTTAATGATTTTTATCGTTTTTAGGCGCTATCTCGCTTATTTCTCGAGATATAGTCAAAAAACTAAAAATTTAATGATTTTATCGTTTTAAGGCGCTATCTCGCTTATTTCTCGAGATATAGTCAAAAAACTAAAAATTTAATGATTTTTTTCGTTTTTAGGCGCTATCTCGCTTATTTCTCGAGATATAGTCAAAAAACTAAAAATTTAATGATTTTTATCGTTTTTAGGCGCTATCTCGCTTATTTCTCGAGATATAGTCAAAAAACTAAAAATTTAATGATTTTTATCGTTTTTAGGCGCTATCTCGCTTATTTCTCGAGATATAGTCAAAAAACTAAAAATTTAATGATTTTTATCGTTTTTAGGCGCTATCTCGCTTATTTCTCGAGATATAGTCAAAAAACTAAAAATTTAATGATTTTTATCGTTTTTAGGCGCTATCTCGCTTATTTCTCGAGATATAGTCAAAAAACTAAAAATTTAATGATTTTTTTCGTTTTTAGGCGCTATCTCGCTTATTTCTCGAGATATAGTCAAAAAACTAAAAATTTAATGATTTTTATCGTTTTTAGGCGCTATCTCGCTTATTTCTCGAGATATAGTCAAAAAACTAAAAATTTAATGATTTTTTTCGTTTTTAGGCGCTATCTCGCTTATTTCTCGAGATATAGTCAAAAAACCAAAAATTTAATGATTTTTTTCGTTTTTAGGCGCTATCTCGCTTATTTCTCGAGATATAGTCAAAAAACTAAAAATTTAATGATTTTTTTCGTTTTTAGGCGCTATCTCGCTTATTTCTCGAGATATAGTCAAAAAACTAAAAATTTAATGATTTTTATCGTTTTTAGGCGCTATCTCGCTTATTTCTCGAGATATAGTCAAAAAACTAAAAATTTAATGATTTTTTTCGTTTTTAGGCGCTATCTCGCTTATTTCACGAGATATAGTCAAAAAACTAAAAAATTAATGATTCTTTTCGTTTTAAGGCGCTATCTCGCTTATTTCTCGAGATATAGTCAAAAAACTAAAAATTTAATGATTTTTATCGTTTTTAGGCGCTATCTCGCTTATTTCTCGAGATATAGTCAAAAAACTAAAAATTTAATGATTCTTTTCGTTTTAAGGCGCTATCTCGCTTATTTCTCGAGATATAGTCAAAAAACTAAAAATTTAATGATTTTTTTCGTTTTTAGGCGCTATCTCGCTTATTTCTCGAGATATAGTCAAAAAACTAAAAAAATTAATGATTTTTTTCGTTTTAAGGCGCTATCTCGCTTATTTCTCGAGATATAGTCAAAAAACTAAAAATTTAATGATTTTTTCGTTTTTAGGCGCTATCTCGCTTATTTCTCGAGATATAGTCAAAAAACTAAAAATTTAATGATTTTTTTCGTTTTTAGGCGCTATCTCGCTTATTTCTCGAGATATAGTCAAAAAACTAAAAATTTAATGATTTTTTTCGTTTTTAGGCGCTATCTCGCTTATTTCTCGAGATATAGTCAAAAAACTAAAAATTTAATGATTTTTATCGTTTTTAGGCGCTATCTCGCTTATTTCTCGAGATATAGTCAAAAAACTAAAAATTTAATGATTTTTTTCGTTTTTAGGCGCTATCTCGCTTATTTCTCGAGATATAGTCAAAAAACTAAAAATTTAATGATTTTTTTCGTTTTTAGGCGCTATCTCGCTTATTTCTCGAGATATAGTCAAAAAACTAAAAATTTAATGATTTTTTTTCGTTTTTAGGCGCTATCTCGCTTATTTCTCGAGATATAGTCAAAAAACTAAAAATTTAATGATTCTTTTCGTTTTTAGGCGCTATCTCGCTTATTTCTCGAGATATAGTCAAAAAACTAAAAATTTAATGATTTTTATCGTTTTAAGGCGCTATCTCGCTTATTTCTCGAGATATAGTCAAAAAACTAAAAATTTAATGATTTTTTTCGTTTTTAGGCGCTATCTCGCTTATTTCTCGAGATATAGTCAAAAAACTAAAAATTTAATGATTCTTTTCGTTTTAAGGCGCTATCTCGCTTATTTCTCGAGATATAGTCAAAAAAACTAAAAATTTAATGATTTTTATCGTTTTTAGGCGCTATCTCGCTTATTTCTCGAGATATAGTCAAAAAACTAAAAATTTAATGATTTTTTATCGTTTTTAGGCGCTATCTCGCTTATTTCTCGAGATATAGTCAAAAAACTAAAAATTTAATGATTTTTTATCGTTTTTAAGGCGCTATCTCGCTTATTTCTCGAGATATAGTCAAAAAACTAAAAATTTAATGATTTTTATCGTTTTTAGGCGCTATCTCGCTTATTTCTCGAGATATAGTCAAAAAACTAAAAATTTAATGATTCTTTTCGTTTTAAGGCGCTATCTCGCTTATTTCTCGAGATATAGTCAAAAAACTAAAAATTTAATGATTTTTTATCGTTTTTAGGCGCTATCTCGCTTATTTCTCGAGATATAGTCAAAAAACTAAAAATTTAATGATTTTTATCGTTTTTAGGCGCTATCTCGCTTATTTCTCGAGATATAGTCAAAAAACTAAAAATTTAATGATTCTTTTCGTTTTTAGGCGCTATCTCGCTTATTTCTCGAGATATAGTCAAAAAACTAAAAAATTAATGATTCTTATCGTTTTTAGGCGCTATCTCGCTTATTTCTCGAGATATAGTCAAAAAACTAAAAATTTAATGATTTTTTATCGTTTTTAGGCGCTATCTCGCTTATTTCTCGAGATATAGTCAAAAAACTAAAAATTTAATGATTTTTTTTCGTTTTTAGGCGCTATCTCGCTTATTTCTCGAGATATAGTCAAAAAACTAAAAATTTAATGATTCTTATCGTTTTAAGGCGCTATCTCGCTTATTTCTCGAGATATAGTCAAAAAACTAAAAATTTAATGATTTTTATCGTTTTTAGGCGCTATCTCGCTTATTTCTCGAGATATAGTCAAAAAACTAAAAATTTAATGATTTTTTTCGTTTTTAGGCGCTATCTCGCTTATTTCTCGAGATATAGTCAAAAAACTAAAAAATTAATGATTCTTTTCGTTTTTAGGCGCTATCTCGCTTATTTCTCGAGATATAGTCAAAAAACTAAAAATTTAATGATTTTTATCGTTTTTAGGCGCTATCTCGCTTATTTCTCGAGATATAGTCAAAAAACTAAAAATTTAATGATTTTTTTCGTTTTTAGGCGCTATCTCGCTTATTTCTCGAGATATAGTCAAAAAACTAAAAATTTAATGATTTTTTTCGTTTTTAGGCGCTATCTCGCTTATTTCTCGAGATATAGTCAAAAAACTAAAAATTTAATGATTTTTTTCGTTTTTAGGCGCTATCTCGCTTATTTCTCGAGATATAGTCAAAAAACTAAAAATTTAATGATTTTTTTCGTTTTTAGGCGCTATCTCGCTTATTTCTCGAGATATAGTCAAAAAACTAAAAATTTAATGATTTTTTTCGTTTTTAGGCGCTATCTCGCTTATTTCTCGAGATATAGTCAAAAAACTAAAAATTTAATGATTCTTTTCGTTTTTAGGCGCTATCTCGCTTATTTCTCGAGATATAGTCAAAAAACTAAAAATTTAATGATTTTTTATCGTTTTTAGGCGCTATCTCGCTTATTTCTCGAGATATAGTCAAAAAACTAAAAAAATTAATGATTTTTTTCGTTTTTAGGCGCTATCTCGCTTATTTCTCGAGATATAGTCAAAAAACTAAAAATTTAATGATTCTTTTCGTTTTTAGGCGCTATCTCGCTTATTTCTCGAGATATAGTCAAAAAAACTAAAAATTTAATGATTTTTATCGTTTTTAGGCGCTATCTCGCTTATTTCTCGAGATATAGTCAAAAAACTAAAAATTTAATGATTCTTTTCGTTTTAAGGCGCTATCTCGCTTATTTCTCGAGATATAGTCAAAAAACTAAAAATTTAATGATTTTTTATCGTTTTTAGGCGCTATCTCGCTTATTTCTCGAGATATAGTCAAAAAACTAAAAATTTAATGATTTTTATCGTTTTTAGGCGCTATCTCGCTTATTTCTCGAGATATAGTCAAAAAACTAAAAATTTAATGATTTTTTTCGTTTTTAGGCGCTATCTCGCTTATTTCTCGAGATATAGTCAAAAAACTAAAAATTTAATGATTCTTTTCGTTTTAAGGCGCTATCTCGCTTATTTCTCGAGATATAGTCAAAAAACTAAAAATTTAATGATTTTTATCGTTTTTAGGCGCTATCTCGCTTATTTCTCGAGATATAGTCAAAAAACTAAAAATTTAATGATTCTTTTCGTTTTTAGGCGCTATCTCGCTTATTTCTCGAGATATAGTCAAAAAACTAAAAATTTAATGATTCTTTTCGTTTTAAGGCGCTATCTCGCTTATTTCTCGAGATATAGTCAAAAAACTAAAAATTTAATGATTTTTTATCGTTTTTAGGCGCTATCTCGCTTATTTCTCGAGATATAGTCAAAAAACTAAAAAATTTAATGATTCTTTTCGTTTTTAAGGCGCTATCTCGCTTATTTCTCGAGATATAGTCAAAAAACTAAAAATTTAATGATTTTTATCGTTTTTAGGCGCTATCTCGCTTATTTCTCGAGATATAGTCAAAAAACTAAAAATTTAATGATTTTTATCGTTTTAAGGCGCTATCTCGCTTATTTCTCGAGATATAGTCAAAAAACTAAAAAATTAATGATTTTTATCGTTTTTAGGCGCTATCTCGCTTATTTCTCGAGATATAGTCAAAAAACTAAAAATTTAATGATTCTTTTCGTTTTTAGGCGCTATCTCGCTTATTTCTCGAGATATAGTCAAAAAACTAAAAATTTAATGATTCTTTTCGTTTTAAGGCGTTATCTCGCTTATTTCTCGAGATATAGTCAAAAAACTAAAAATTTAATGATTTTTATCGTTTTTAGGCGCTATCTCGCTTATTTCTCGAGATATAGTCAAAAAACTAAAAATTTAATGATTTTTTTCGTTTTTAGGCGCTATCTCGCTTATTTCTCGAGATATAGTCAAAAAACTAAAAATTTAATGATTTTTATCGTTTTTAGGCGCTATCTCGCTTATTTCTCGAGATATAGTCAAAAAACTAAAAATTTAATGATTTTTTATCGTTTTTAGGCGCTATCTCGCTTATTTCACGAGATATAGTCAAAAAACTAAAAATTTAATGATTTTTTTCGTTTTTAGGCGCTATCTCGCTTATTTCTCGAGATATAGTCAAAAAACTAAAAATTTAATGATTTTTATCGTTTTTAGGCGCTATCTCGCTTATTTCTCGAGATATAGTCAAAAAACTAAAAATTTAATGATTTTTATCGTTTTTAGGCGCTATCTCGCTTATTTCTCGAGATATAGTCAAAAAACTAAAAATTTAATGATTTTTATCGTTTTTAGGCGCTATCTCGCTTATTTCTCGAGATATAGTCAAAAAACTAAAAATTTAATGATTTTTTTCGTTTTAAGGCGCTATCTCGCTTATTTCTCGAGATATAGTCAAAAAACTAAAAATTTAATGATTTTTATCGTTTTTAGGCGCTATCTCGCTTATTTCTCGAGATATAGTCAAAAAACTAAAAATTTAATGATTTTTTCGTTTTTAGGCGCTATCTCGCTTATTTCTCGAGATATAGTCAAAAAACTAAAAATTTAATGATTCTTTTCGTTTTTAGGCGCTATCTCGCTTATTTCTCGAGATATAGTCAAAAAACTAAAAATTTAATGATTTTTTATCGTTTTTAGGCGCTATCTCGCTTATTTCTCGAGATATAGTCAAAAAACTAAAAATTTAATGATTTTTTATCGTTTTTAGGCGCTATCTCGCTTATTTCTCGAGATATAGTCAAAAAACTAAAAATTTAATGATTTTTTTCGTTTTTAGGCGCTATCTCGCTTATTTCTCGAGATATAGTCAAAAAACTAAAAATTTAATGATTTTTTTCGTTTTAAGGCGCTATCTCGCTTATTTCTCGAGATATAGTCAAAAAACTAAAAATTTAATGATTTTTATCGTTTTTAGGCGCTATCTCGCTTATTTCACGAGATATAGTCAAAAAACTAAAAATTTAATGATTCTTTTCGTTTTTAGGCGCTATCTCGCTTATTTCTCGAGATATAGTCAAAAAACTAAAAATTTAATGATTTTTATCGTTTTTAGGCGCTATCTCGCTTATTTCTCGAGATATAGTCAAAAAACTAAAAATTTAATGATTTTTATCGTTTTTAGGCGCTATCTCGCTTATTTCTCGAGATATAGTCAAAAAACTAAAAATTTAATGATTTTTATCGTTTTTAGGCGCTATCTCGCTTATTTCTCGAGATATAGTCAAAAAACTAAAAATTTAATGATTCTTTTCGTTTTTAGGCGCTATCTCGCTTATTTCTCGAGATATAGTCAAAAAACTAAAAATTTAATGATTCTTTATCGTTTTTAGGCGCTATCTCGCTTATTTCTCGAGATATAGTCAAAAAACTAAAAATTTAATGATTTTTATCGTTTTTAGGCGCTATCTCGCTTATTTCTCGAGATATAGTCAAAAAAACTAAAAATTTAATGATTTTTTCGTTTTTAGGCGCTATCTCGCTTATTTCTCGAGATATAGTCAAAAAACTAAAAATTTAATGATTTTTTATCGTTTTTAGGCGCTATCTCGCTTATTTCTCGAGATATAGTCAAAAAACTAAAAAAATTAATGATTCTTTTCGTTTTTAGGCGCTATCTCGCTTATTTCTCGAGATATAGTCAAAAAACTAAAAATTTAATGATTCTTATCGTTTTAAGGCGCTATCTCGCTTATTTCTCGAGATATAGTCAAAAAACTAAAAATTTAATGATTTTTATCGTTTTAAGGCGCTATCTCGCTTATTTCTCGAGATATAGTCAAAAAACTAAAAATTTAATGATTTTTATCGTTTTTAGGCGCTATCTCGCTTATTTCTCGAGATATAGTCAAAAAACTAAAAAAATTAATGATTCTTTTCGTTTTTAGGCGCTATCTCGCTTATTTCTCGAGATATAGTCAAAAAACTAAAAATTTAATGATTCTTATCGTTTTTAGGCGCTATCTCGCTTATTTCTCGAGATATAGTCAAAAAACTAAAAATTTAATGATTTTTATCGTTTTTAGGCGCTATCTCGCTTATTTCTCGAGATATAGTCAAAAATCTAAAAATTTAATGATTTTTTCGTTTTAGGCGCTATCTCGCTTATTTCTCGAGATATAGTCAAAAAACTAAAAAAATTAATGATTCTTTTCGTTTTAAGGCGCTATCTCGCTTATTTCTCGAGATATAGTCAAAAAACTAAAAATTTTATGATTTTTTTTATCGTTTTTAGGCGCTATCTCGCTTATTTCTCGAGATTAGTCAAAAAACCATAAATTTAATGTTTTTTTTTCGTTTTTAGGCGATATCTCGCTTATTTCTCGAGATATAGTCAAAAAACTAAAAATTTAATGATTTTTTTCGTTTTAAGGCGCTATCTCGCATATTTCTCGAGATATAGTCAAAAAACAAAAAATTTAATGATTTTTATCGTTTTTAGGCTCTATCTCGCTTATTTCACGAGATTTAGTCAAAAAACTAAAAAATTAATGATTCTTTTCGTTTTAAGGCGCTATCTCGCTTATTTCACGAGATATAGTCAAAAAACTAAAAAATTAATGATTCTTTTCGTTTTAAGGCGCTATCTCGCTTATTTCTCGAGATATAGTCAAAAACCTTAATATATAATGATTTTTATCGTTTTTAGGCGCTATCTCGCTTATTTATCGAGATATAGTCAAAAAAACTAAAAATTTATTGATTTTTTTCGTTTTTAGGCGCTATCTCGCTTATTTCTCGAGATATAGTCAAAAAACTAAAAATTTAATGATTCTTTTCGTTTTAAGGCGCTATCTCGCTTATTTCTCGAGATATAGTCAAAAAACTAAAAATTTTATGATTTTATCGTTTTCTTTTTTAGGCGCTATCTCGCTTATTTCTCGAGATATAGTCAAAAAACTAAAAATTTAATGATTTTTATCGTTTTTAGGCGCTATCTCGCTTATTTCTCGAGATATAGTCAAAAAATCTAAAAATTTAATGATTTATATCGTTTTAATAAAATGCGCGTGGGACGTGTTTTGGCGGTCCATTTTCGGCAAAATGGACAGGGAAGCAAGTGAAAAAGCTGTGGTAAAGCTGACAGCGAACATTTTTTGCAAAGAGCATCAAGAATATAAAGATACCAAATAAATAAAAAAAACATGGAAAAAATTACACATTGGATTTTTTTATATTATATGCTTTTATTCAGGAACACCGGCATGCCACGTACTGCCCAAAAAAGGGTACAGGTCCACTTGATGAATTGACATAATCTTTCAAGTGGTTCCTTATCTGCTTTGCGTAGTCCTGCGTCTTCCACGTGTGGACGACGCATTTACATCAAAAGCACTCTCCGTTATGATTATGTCCGCTGTGTTGCCATATACATGTGGACTTCTCTTGATTACAAAATTGTGCAGCAGGCAGCATGCATACACAATTTTTGAGCTCTTGGGGAGCACAAGAGCGTCCGTTGCACCGCTATCCACCTAGCCGTTATTATGCCAAACGCATTTTCGATGCACCGGCGGGCTCTCTAGTGGCAACCGATAGTTGAATATTCTTTCCTCCTAGTCAAAGTCCGCGACCCGAACGGCTTCATGACATGTTCATGTAAAGGGAATGCGTCATCTCCAACTAAGACGTATGGGTGAGTACACCGTTTAACATGCTGTCGTTGGGAAATTGGAACGTGTCGGCGAACAGAGCTTTCCAAACCGAGATGTGAGAACGCATTCATGTCGCCTCGCTTCCATAAGCGCTAACATCAATATATATAAACGCATATGATGCATCGCATATGCCGAGAAGGATAAGGTAAGAAAAGGCCTACAAAAACAAAACAGAAATAATTAAATTAGTTTAGCAAAGGGCAACACTATTAACATATGCATACCTTGTAATTATAAAGGCGCTGCCACTATTGGGAGGTGCGCGAAGTGCAACATGCTTGCCATCTATTGCTCCAATGCAGTTTGAAGATTCATTTCTCTTCAAATGAGCAAACAGCAGCATATCTCCTTGGTCCATTTAGGAATCTCGCCAGATAAGGCCTGCACAATTACATTACATTAAATCAATGGTTGTCCCCATGTGCTGCTATACTAGTGGTTGACCTATGTGCTAATTAGATGCCTGAAGCTAAATATCTGGTAAATAATAAATTAATTTCAATTAAACCTGTAAAGCATATTTCAATACTCTTACTCCAACTTATTCAACTTGGCTTTAGTCTTGGTATCAGATCTGGCCGTGAACCGGTTCGGTACCAAGTACCATTCCACCAGTCCAAACAAATCCGTAAAATTGTTCGGACAGCGCCATGAAAATTTTCATATAAAAGTACGTGGCTCTATTACATAAATTGTCAAACCTAAAATCTGGAGGCGAAATCAATATATTTGCATTGTTTGTACATGTATTAAAAATACTTACATCTCTTGTAAATCCGAACCATGCTCAGCCCGTGCCCATCAAATATGGATTCACCCAACAACGTCTCTGACCCTTTGCTTTCCCACCGTCCCTTTTTTTTTCAATAACACCAACAGCAGAGTGTAGTTGATGATGCGAGTAGTTTCAGCTTTCGTAATCCATTTCAATCAATTTAGTTATTTTCACCAAATGTAAACAAAACACCAAACACAGTTGCATTAAGATTTATTT
>JAEIGR010000170.1:0-113481 GCA_018904305.1 Scaptomyza montana
CGATACCAGAATAAAAACCGGTAAAAAGAGGCCTGGATGTAAAGGGGTACGGATGCGGCAGGGGTTTACGCGGCCTTAAAGATTCTCCGATGCAGATGGGGATGCCACCGGCTATCTTCATACCAAATTTGGTGACTCTAGCTCAAAATTTGTAAAAGGTGAGGAAAGGGGGGCTGGGGCCGGTAAGGGTGGGCGTGACTTCCAAATTTGTGATGCACATCTTTGTGGAATGTCAATTGCTATCTTCATACCAAATTTGGTGACTCTAGCTCGAAATTTGTAAAAAGTGCGGAAAGGGGGGCTGGGGGTGGTTTGGGTGGGCGTGGCATCCAAATTTTTGATGCAGATCTTTGTAGAATGTCAATTGTTATCTTCATACCAAATTTGGTGACTCTAGCTCGAAGTTTGTAAAAGGTGGGGAAAGGGGGGCTGGGGCCGGTAAGGGTGGGCGTGACTTCCAAATTTGTGATGCACATCTTTGTGGAATGTCAATTGCTATCTTCATACCAAATTTGGTGACTCTAGCTCGAAATTTGTAATAAGTGTGGATAGGGGGGCTGGGGGCGGTATGGGTGGGCGAGGCATCCAAATTTTTGATGCAGATCTATGTGGAATGTCAATTGCTATCTACATTCCAAATATGGTGACTCTAGCTCTAAGTTTGTAAAAAGTGTGGTAAGGGGGGCTGGGGGCGGTATGGGTGGGCGTGGCATCAAAATTTTTGATGCAGATCTTTGTGAAATATCAAATGCTATCTTCATACCAAATTTGGTGACTCTAGCTCGAAAATTGTAAAAAGTGGGGAAAGGGGGGCGAAATGGAGGGCGTGGCTCCAAAACTTTGATGCAGATTTTTGGGGTCGTTGCCAGCTATCTTCCTACCAAATTTGGTGGCTCTAGCTCCACAACTCTGGAAGATACACGCATTCCCGTTTTTGACGAAGCGTTGGGGTGGATGGGGGTGGCTAGGGCAGTATTGGTGGGCGTGGCATCCAAACTTTTGATGCAGTTTTTGGGGGGTCATCATCACCTATCTTGGCACCAAATTTGGTGGCTATAGCTCAAAAACTGTGGGAGATATAGCCATTTCTGATTTCAAAATGCGGTGGGGCTGGGGGCGGAATGGGTGGGCGTGGCTCCAAAACTTTGATGCAGTTTTTTGGGGGTCGTAACCAACTATCTTCCCACCAAATTTGGAGGCTCTAGCTCCACAACTCTGGAAGATACACGCATTCCCGTTTTTGACGAAGCGTTGGGGCACATGGGGATGGCTGGGGCGGTATTGGTGGGCGTGGCATCCAATCTTTTGATGTTGTTTTTGAGGGGTCATCATCACCTATCTTGGCACCAAATTTGGTGGCTATAGCTCAAAAACTGTGGGAGATATAGGCTTTTTTGACTTTAAAATTCGGGGGGGCTGGGGGCGGAATGGGGGGGCGTGGCTCCAACATTTTTGATGCAGTTTTTTGGGGGTTGTTAGTAGCTATCTTCTTACCAAATTTGGTACTTTTAGCTGTAAGGATGTGCGAAATATGTGGATTTATCGGTTTTGAGTTATCGAATTTATCGATTTGCCAGCCCCCCAGTTATCGTAGAACCCCCATCTTGACACTTTAATTTACTATCCCATAGATAAAGAGAATTGGAAAGTTTCAAGTCTCTAGCTTGAAGGGTGTGGAAAAAAGTTGCGTTCATACAGACGGACAGTTGGACAGACGGACAGACACCATGACGGACATTGCACAAACTCAATATACTCTTTACCTTCGGTATCGAGTATAACAAGTAAGAAGGCTCTAGTCGGGAGAGCCCGACTAGAAGATACCCTGAACTCAGTTGCAGAAAATATATTAAATTTATATAAGACTTTGGCATACTGACTTAACTTCAATCGATTAAATTCGATATCTCCGGTGTTTCTTAACCGATTTGAACGAAATTTTCAGAAAAGTTCTATCGTTCTCCAATATGTCAACCCTCATTTTTACATTTTCCAAATTCGATATTTTTTGTTATCGATCACACGTGTATATCGGAAAACAGAATAGTTATCGATAATTTGAAGCAAACTTGTTCTGCTCATGGTATAGGAGAACTTATATACAAAATTTCACACATATGTGCGCCTTACGGCAGTATTTTGCCGTGTGACCAAACTGCTGGCATCTATGGCATTGTACAATAGCAGTGCGCTTTCGGAGGGGTTCAATAACTACTCTCATATGGCAGAGTGTCTTTACTGCCAGTATTGTCTTGTTATTGGCCGCTGCGGCAATGTTCAAAAAGAACATGTTTACTGGCTGATCTTTGGGGGTGCCTGGCTCGCTTCGCCTCTGGGGCGAATGGGCATCGATCACCTTGTGGCCAATTTTTTCCAGTTCTTCCTTGATCTGGCTAAGCAGCGTGCTGTGGTTCAAGCCTTTAACGCAAACTCTGAATGGCCTATCTTCTTTCAGCTGGTAGCAGTGAAATTCATACTGCTCTTTCTCAAGCCAACTGACAATGCTGCGAAATGTGCACGCATCAGCCGTGTAGAGTCTCATGACACCACCCAGTGATGCCCTAACCTCGACCTTGCTCACATCAGAGACACTTTTAATGCCTTGCATCAGTAAGTTGACATCATTGACGCCCTCCATAACTATTGGCGGTGGCTTAGGTTGTGCTTTTTCGGCAGTGTCAGTGCTGCCGGCTGTGGCAGCAACCCGCTTCGAAGCAGCAATATTATTTTGGTGACCGGTGCGGGACTGATCGCATAGCACGTCACTTGCATTTTCCGACTCCATATCAGTTGCAGGTTGCGCAAGTAACCCGAAACGGTTTGAACTGCCGCTGTAGCTTGGTTGCAGTAAGGAGATGGTGCCACCCATCATGCCGGGTTTTAATTTCTTACTCTCAAGACTTGGAGAAGCGCATGAAATTGTCTTACGCTTAATTTTTTGGAAGCGCTGCAAAGCTCCATTGGTGGTTGAGAAAGCACCAGTTTCCAATGTCGGTCCAGTCGTGGCCATTTCAGCTAAGCGGTTGATCTCACTATCTGAGGGTTCGTTGACGGCTTTACTAAGTGCTTCGCCAAGAATCGCTTTGTTTTTTGTCATAGCAGGCAACTTTGTCTGCTGCTTCGCGATTTGCCCGGATTTTATACTCTTAAAAGTATGCATCAGTTTCACCAAGATCCTAGCCTAGGCTCGAACCTTGGGATGGTTTGAGTAGTAGCTCAAAGCTTCTATCTGGCACTTGAACCAAACAGACCGTGAGCTTAAAGTCAAAAAACCGGGATGTTTTGCGACCACGTGGCCGCTCCGCAGCGAAGTCCCGCTTTGGGTAAAGTCGCACTGACTTTTAAATGTTATGAAAATGCGGCACATTCACTTTGATATCACTGACAGTGACTTAGGGGATCACTAGCTTCCATGATCCTGACCATCCGGGCGGCAATGATTTTCTCAAACACCATGGAGATGGAAGGGAGAAGGCTAATCGGCGGATATGAAGCGGGTTCCCTTTCTGACTTGCCAGGTTTGTGTATCATAGAGATTATCCCGAGTTTCCACTGAGGAGGAAAGTATTGCAACCTTACAATGGCGTTGAACACCAACGCAATGAAGATGATCGCTTGACTGGGCAGTGCCTTTAAAGTGGCATTGCAGATGGCGTCATGGCCTGGTGCCCTTTTGGTACTCTGGCTTGCCATAACATCAGCTATCTCGCTAGGATCAAATGGCTTGATGGGCAGGTCCATTTGAAGCGCTTGAGTCAGCTGGTCGTGTGTCGCTTCAATCTGCTGGAGACTGGCAAGATTGAATGGCTGAAAGCGTTCAGCGAGGTGTGCAGCAAACACATCAGCTTGACTCTGGTCAGTTCGACACCATGTCCCGTTACTGTCCACCAGTGGCGCTTTCCTTGCGCAACGCCTTTTAATAGCGCGTGTGGCCTTCCAGAGCGAGTGCGTCGCTTCGCTTTCGACTCCAGTATTGGCTAGCCTTTCATCAAACCATGCTGATTTATGTGCCACCAATACGCGATGAAGCCTATTCTGCGCTCTGTTCCACTCTGCTTTGTCCAATGGGTGACGAGACTTCATCCACCTAGTACGTAAGCGCCTCTTTTCAGCGATGAGCAGCAGAATCTCTCTCGTTATCGGGATTCTGTCTGCTGTGGGCCTCCGAGATGGGGGTGCGAGTAGCCATTCTAGCTGCTGTCTTGACTTTATGTGTGAACGAGTCGATAGCATCAACTATGTCCTTTTCGTTGTTAAACGTTGTGTTGAGGTCCAGTGAAGACTCAAGCTGCTCTTTAAACAATTCGAGGTTAGTGCATCTGGTGATTATCCGCTCCGTCTTAGGGTATGCTATTGCTGCCGCATCCAGCGTAATTACGAGCGGTAGGTGGTCGGAGCTAAGCTCAACAACCGGCCGTATATCTGCATGGATACCCAGGACACCCCTTGTCAGCGCAAAATCAATATATCCTGGTGAGCCTCTACTGCTGTACGGGTACCTCGTTGGGCTTCCTGTTGCAAATGAGTTCACCTCTGAACTCAAGACAAGATTTGCTAGCGCATTGCCTCTTTGGTTGCACCTCCCTGCTCCCCAAAGCCAGTGAGACGCATTCCAGTCTCCCGCAACGATGAACTTGGAGCGCTGCTGTTCCAAAATGGTCTTAAATTCATCCGTCGTCCATATAAATCTCGGGGGACAGTACACCGCACCAAAATTTATAGGTCCGAGCACTGTTTCTATAGCTGCTGAAGCAAGTTGCACCTTGTCAGTAGCTACAGGTATGAGCGGGAAGTGGACCAGGTTAGACCTGATCAGGATCGCTGCACCACCTTTGGCGTTGCCAGCGCTCGGATCATTAGCACTATACGCCTCAAATCCGAATAGTTTGGGTGCCTCTGACCCTTTGCAGTGTGTCTCGCTGAGCAGTAAGACATCTATCTCATGTCGCCGAACAAAGCACTCTACTTCGTGCAGCTTCGTAGATACGCCGTCGGCGTTCCACACTAAGATGCGCAGCGGCATCATTATGGGGCCTTTTGCGCTTGGAGCGCAGTGAGCAGATTAAGAATCTGCCCCTGCTGCTGTGTCTGTTGTTGGTGCTGCTTCAGCATCATCATCATTAACTCCATCTGCTTCTCTTGGTGCGACTGGAGAGACTTAATGCTTTCGTTAAGCGACTGCAGAATTGCTTCAATGTTGCTATTGTCCATCGAGTGCTGGGGTGCATCCCTTGTCGTCCTTTGACGGCTGCGGCTCCTGTCGTTGTACTGTTGCTGTTGTTGGTGTTGTTGTTTTGGCTGCTGCTGTTGCTGCTTAACTACATCCGCATAGGAGACTAAGCTTCGAGCAGTAGCTATGGGCCTACCTCCAGTCGTAGCCCGTGGCATAGAGCGCTCGGAGTTCTCACTTCTACCACCTACCCCGCTTCTGGGCCTGGAGCGTTGTAGAAACGCCTGGTATTTAGGACATCCCGAGTAGTTAGCAGGGTGCTGATCACCACAGTTGTAGCAGGTGCAGAGCTCATTGCGGGGTCGAGTACAGTCCCTGGCAGGGTGCTCTCCAGCACATTTCACACATATGTGCGCCTTACGGCAGTATTTTGCCGTGTGACCAAACTGCTGGCATCTATGGCATTGTACAATAGCAGCGCGCTTTCGGAGGGGTTCAATAACTACTCTCATATGGCAGAGTGTCTTGACTGCCAGTATTGTCTTGTTATTGGCCGCTGCGGCAATGTTCAAAAAGAACAAGTTTACTGGCTGATCTTTGGGGGTGCCTGGCTCGCTTCGCCTCTGGGGCGTATGGGCATCGATCACCTTGTGGCCAATTTTTTCCAGTTCTTCCTTGATCTGGCTAAGCAGCGTGCTGTGGTGCAAGCCTTTAACGCAAACTCTGAATGGCCTATCTTCTTTCAGCTGGTAGCAGTGAAATTCATACTGCTCTTTCTCAAGCCAACTGACAATGCTGCGAAATGTGCACGCATCAGCCGTGTAGAGTCTCATGACACCACCCAGTGATGCCCTAGCCTCGACCTTGCTCACATCAGAGACACTTTTAATGCATTGCATCAGTAAGTTGACATCATTGACGCCCTCCATAACTATTGGCGGTGGCTTAGGTTGTGCTTTTTCGGCAGTGTCAGTGCTGCCGGCTGTGGCAGCAACCCGCTTCGAAGCAGCAATATTACTTTGGTGACCGGTGCGGGACTGATCGCATAGCACGTCACTTGCATTTTCCGACTCCATATCAGTTGCAGGTTGCGCAAGTAACCCGAAACGGTTTGAACTGCCGCTGTAGCTTGGTTGCAGTAAGGAGATGATGCCACCCATCATGCCGGGTTTTAATTTCTTACTCTCAAGACTTGGAGAAGCGCATGAAATTGTCTTACGCTTAATTTTTTGGAAGCGCTGCAAAGCTCCATTGGTGGTTGAGAAAGCACCAGTTTCCAATGTCGGTCCAGTCGTGGCCATTTCAGCTAAGCGGTTGATCTCACTATCTGAGGGTTCGTTGACGGCTTTACTAAGTGCTTCGCCAAGAATCGCTTTGTTTTTTGTCATAGCAGGCAACTTTGTCTGCTGCTTCGCGATTTGCCCGGATTTTATACTCTTAAAAGTATGCATCAGTTTCACCAAGATCCTAGCCTAGGCTCGAACCTTGGGATGGTTTGAGTAGTAGCTCAAAGCTTCTATCTGGCACTTGAACCAAACAGACCGTGAGCTTAAAGTCAAAAAACAGGGATGTTTTGCGACCACGTGGCCGCTCCGCAGCGAAGTCCCGCTTTGGGTAAAATCGCACTGACTTTTAAATGTTATGAAAATGCGGCACATTCACTTTGATATCACTGACAGTGACTTAGGGGATCACTAGCTTCCATGATCCTGACCATCCGGGCGGCAATGATTTTCTCAAACACCATGGAGATGGAAGGGAGAAGGCTAATCGGCGGATATGAAGCGGGTTCCCTTTCTGACTTGCCAGGTTTGTGTATCATAGAGATTATCCCGAGTTTCCACTGAGGAGGAAAGTATTGCAACCTTACAATGGCGTTGAACACCAACGCAATGAAGATGATCGCTTGACTGGGCAGTGCCTTTAAAGTGGCATTGCAGATGGCGTCATGGCCTGGTGCCCTTTTGGTACTCTGGCTTGCCATAACATCAGCTATCTCGCTAGGATCAAATGGCTTGATGGGCAGGTCCATTTGAAGCGCTTGAGTCAGCTGGTCGTGTGTCGCTTCAATCTGCTGGAGACTGGCAAGATTGAATGGCTGAAAGCGTTCAGCGAGGTGTGCAGCAAACACATCAGCTTGACTCTGGTCAGTTCGACACCATGTCCCGTTACTGTCCACCAGTGGCGCTTTCCTTGCGCAACGCCTTTTAATAGCGCGTGTGGCCTTCCAGAGCGAGTGCGTCGCTTCGCTTTCGACTCCAGTATTGGCTAGCCTTTCATCAAACCATGCTGATTTATGTGCCACCAATACGCGATGAAGCCTATTCTGCGCTCTGTTCCACTCTGCTTTGTCCTATGGGCGACGAGACTTCATCCACCTAGTACGTAAGCGCCTCTTTTCAGCGATGAGCAGCAGAATCTCTCTCGTTATCGGGATTCTGTCTGCTGTGGGCCTCCGAGATGGGGTGCGAGTAGCCATTCTAGCTGCTGTCTTGACTTTATGTGTGAACGAGTCGATAGCATCAACTATGTCCTTTTCGTTGTTAAACGTTGTGTTGAGGTCCAGTGAAGACTCAAGCTGCTCTTTAAACAATTCGAGGTTAGTGCATCTGGTGATTATCCGCTCCGTCTTAGGGTATGCTATTGCTGCCGCATCCAGCGTAATTACGAGCGGTAGGTGGTCGGAGCTAAGCTCAACAACCGGCCGTATATCTGCATGGATACCCAGGACACCCCTTGTCAGCGCAAAATCAATATATCCTGGTGAGCCTCTACTGCTGTACGGGTACCTCGTTGGGCCTCCTGTTGCAAATGAGTTCACCTCTGAACTCAAGACAAGATTTGCTAGCGCATTGCCTCTTTGGTTGCACCTCCCTGCTCCCCAAAGCCAGTGAGACGCATTCCAGTCTCCCGCAACGATGAACTTGGAGCGCTGCTGTTCCAAAATGGTCTTAAATTCATCCGTCGTCCATATAAATCTCGGGGGACAGTACACCGCACCAAAATGTATAGGTCCAAGCACTGTTTCTATAGCTGCTGAAGCAAGTTGCACCTTGTCAGTAGCTACAGGTATGAGCGGGAAGTGGACCAGTTTAGACCTGATCAGGATCGCTGCACCACCTTTGGCGTTGCCAGCGCTCGGATCATTAGCACTATACGCCTCAAATCCGAATAGTTTGGGTGCCTCTGACCCTTTGCAGTGTGTCTCGCTGAGCAGTAAGACATCTATCTCATGTCGCCGAACAAAGCACTCTACTTCGTGCAGCTTCGTAGATACGCCGTCGGCGTTCCACACTAAGATGCGCAGCGGCATTATTATGGGGCCTTTTGCGCTTGGAGCGCAGTGAGCAGATTAAGAATCTGCCCCTGCTGCTGTGTCTGTTGTTGGTGCTGCTTCAGCATCATCATCATTAACTCCATCTGCTTCTCTTGGTGCGACTGGAGAGACTTAATGCTTTCGTTAAGCGACTGCAGAATTGCTTCAATGTTGCTATTGTCCATCGAGTGCTGGGGTGCATCCCTTGTCGTCCTTTGACGGCTGCGGCTCCTGTCGTTGTACTGTTGCTGTTGTTGGTGTTGTTGTTTTGGCTGCTGCTATTGCTGCTTAACTACATCCGCATAGGAGACTAAGCTTCGAGCAGTAGCTATGGGCCTACCTCCAGTCGTAGCCCGTGGCATAGAGCGCTCGGAGTTCTCACTTCTACCACCTACCCCGCTTCTGGGCCTGGAGCGTTGTAGAAACGCCTGGTATTTAGGACATCCCGAGTAGTTAGCAGGGTGCTGATCACCACAGTTGTAGCAGATGCAGAGCTCATTGCGGGGTCGAGTACAGTCCCTGGCAGGGTGCTCTCCAGCACATTTCACACATATGTGCGCCTTACGGCAGTATTTTGCCGTGTGACCAAACTGCTGGCATCTATGGCATTGTACAATAGCAGCGCGCTTTCGGAGGGGTTCAATAACTACTCTCATACGGCAGAGTGTCTTGACTGCCAGTATTGTCTTGTTATTGGCCGCTGCGGCAATGTTCAAAAAGAACATGTTTACTGGCTGATCTTTGGGGGTGCCTGGCTCGCTTCGCCTTGTGGCCAATTTTTTCCAGTTCTTCCTTGATCTGGCTAAGCAGCGTGCTGTGGTTCAAGCCTTTAACGCAAACTCTGAATGGCCTATCTTCTTTCAGCTGGTAGCAGTGAAATTCATACTGCTCTTTCTCAAGCCAACTGACAATGCTGCGAAATGTGCACGCATCAGCCGTGTAGAGTCTCATGACACCACCCAGTGATGCCCTAGCCTCGACCTTGCTCACATCAGAGACACTTTTAATGCATTGCATCAGTAAGTTGACATCATTGACGCCCTCCATAACTATTGGCGGTGGCTTAGGTTGTGCTTTTTCGGCAGTGTCAGTGCTGCCGGCTGTGGCAGCAACCCGCTTCGAAGCAGCAATATTACTTTGGTGACCGGTGCGGGACTGATCGCATAGCACGTCACTTGCATTTTCCGACTCCATATCAGTTGCAGGTTGCGCAAGTAACCCGAAACGGTTTGAACTGCCGCTGTAGCTTGGTTGCAGTAAGGAGATGATGCCACCCATCATGCCGGGTTTTAATTTCTTATTCTCAAGACTTGGAGAAGCGCATGAAATTGTCTTACGCTTAATTTTTTGGAAGCGCTGCAAAGCTCCATTGGTGGTTGAGAAAGCACCAGTTTTCAATGTCGGTCCAGTCGTGGCCATTTCAGCTAAGCGGTTGATCTCACTATCTGAGGGTTCGTTGACGGCTTTACTAAGTGCTTCGCCAAGAATCGCTTTGTTTTTTGTCATAGCAGGCAACTTTGTCTGCTGCTTCGCGATTTGCCCGGATTTTATACTCTTAAAAGTATGCATCAGTTTCACCAAGATCATAGCCTAGGCTCGAACCTTGGGATGGTTTGAGTAGTAGCTCAAAGCTTCTATCTGGCACTTGAACCAAACAGACCGTGAGCTTAAAGTCAAAAAACAGAGATGTTTTGCGACCACGTGGCCGCTCCGCAGCGAAGTCCCGCTTTGGGTAAAATCGCACTGACTTTTAAATGTTATGAAAATGCGGCACATTCACTTTGATATCACTGACAGTGACTTAGGGGATCACTATTCACAATTTGTGCCACTATTGTGGGCTTGTTTTTAGTTGTTAGCGGTGAAAATTTAATTTGCACCACTAGCGTTATACAGACGCGTGCTGCTTAGCTTGAGTGTGACCAATAACTTCTCTTAACATAAGTGACAAGTGTTTAACATAACTTATGCTCTGAATGGAAACAAAATACTGATTTTGGTGGGGAGTTGCAGATGCATACTTTTAGGCATAAACACATACAATTGTTGCTTTAATAATTATTCAAAAGATTTGTCATAAACTTTTCAGTTTCCTCGCGATCTTCTTTTAATATTTTTTGCATCTTCTCCGCAAACTTTTCATCAGATTTGTCCAAAATTTTAATGAACTGAACCTTTGGCGGTCCAGCCTGTCCAAACCATCATAAAAGTTCTTGGACATGTCCTCCAACACTCGCAAAACATGTTTTTTTATCTTAAATTAACTAATTATTATTAAATTGTAATGAGAACGTTAAAGCTGTTATTACATGGAGTTTGGCGTCTCCCGACAATGGAAGTTTCGGGAATGGCATTTTCATCGTTCTCTCCTGTCGTGAGGTCGAACACCTCAACCCCAATATTCTCCGGCTCAATAATATATTCTATGGAATCGTCTAAGGTGTCGACCCCAACAGCCGTAGCCACTGAACGCGCTCCATGCAACTCGTTGAGCTCATTAAAAATCGCACAGGTGTTTCTTCCAGCGCCACGTACTCCATTGTTTTTTTTTTCGCTTCCATGAAATTTTTTTTAATGCCCGCAACTTTGTCTTCTCCTGCTCAAATGATTTTTGCATGCTTTTGTTTTTCATGCGCTGTGCAATGCTTTTGTATATGATGTCATTGCGTTTTGTTTTGCCAAAAAATCATAGTAAAACAAGTAAGAAGGCTCTAGTCGGGAGAGCCCGACTAGAAGATACCCTGAACCCAGTTGCAGCAAATATATTAAATTTATATAAGACTTTGGCATACTGACTTAACTTCAATCGATTAAATTCGATATCTCCGGTGTTTCTTAACCGATTTGGACGAAATTTTCAGAAAAGTTCTATCGTTCTCCAATATGTCAACCCTCGTTTTTACATTTTCCAAATTCGATATTTTTTGTTATCGATCACATGTGTGTATCGGAAAACAGAATATTTATCGATAATTTGAAGCAAACTTGTTCTGCTCTAGGTATAGGAGATCTTATATTCAAAATCTGAAGTCTCTAGCTCTTGTAGTCTCTGAGATCCACGCGTTCATACAGACGGACAGACGGACGGACATGGATATATCGACTCGGCTGTAGATGCTGATCAAGAATATATATACTTTATGGGGTCGGAGATGCTTCCTTCTGCCTGTTACATACTTTTGCACAAAACCATTATACCCTTATTTACCCATTTTATGGGTTAAGGGTATAACAAGTAAGAAGGCTCCAGTCGGGAGAGCCCGACTAGAAGATACCCTGAACCCAGTTGCAAAAAATAAAATAAAATTTATTTAAAACTTTGGTATACTGACTTAGCTTCAATCGATTAAGCTCGATATCTCCGGTGTTTCTAAACCGATTTGGACGAAATTTTCAGAAAAGTTCTATCGTTACCCATTACTTCAAACCTCATTTTTAGATTTTCCAAATTCGATTTTCGAATTTTTTTGTTATCGATCACATGTGTATATCGGAAACCAGAATAGTTATCGATAATTTGAAGCAAACTTGTTCTGCTCATGGTATAGGAGAACTTATATACAAAATCTGAAGTCTCTAGCTCTTGTAGTCTCTGAGATCCACGCGTTCATACAGACAGACAGACAGACAGACAGACGGACAGACGGACATGGCTATATCGTCTCGGCTGTTGATGCTGATCAAGAATATATATACTTTATGGGGTCGGAGATGCTTCCTTCTGCCTGTTACATACTTTTGCACAAAACCATTATACCCTTATTTACCCATTTTATGGGTTAAGGGTATAACAAGTAAGAAGGCTCCAGTCGGGAGAGCCCGACTAGAAGATACCCTGAACCCAGTTGCAAATAATAAAATAAAATTTATTTAAAATTTTGGTATACTGACTTAGCTTCAATCGATTAAGCTCGATATCTCCGGTGTTTCTAAACCGATTTGGACGAAATTTTCAGAAAAGTTCTATCGTTACCCATTACATCAAACCTCATTTTTAGATTTTCCAAATTCAATTTTCGAATTTTTTTGTTATCGATCACATGTGTATATCGGAAACCAGAATAGTTATCGATAATTTGAAGCAAACTTGTTCTGCTCATGGTATAGGAGAACTTATATACAAAATCTGAAGTCTCTAGCTCTTGTAGTCTCTGAGATCCACGCGTTCATACAGACAGACAGACAGACAGACGGACAGACGGACATGGCTATATCGTCTCGGCTGTTGATGCTGATCAAGAATATATATACTTTATGGGGTCGGAGATGCTTCCCTCTGCCTTTTACATACTTTTGGACAAAACCATTATACCCTTATTTACCCATTTATGGGTTACGGGTATAACAAGTGGAAACGTTGCAGTCGGACGCAACCGACCGGCTGGGGGTGGTATGGGTGGGCGTGGCACCCATTTTCGACGCAGATCTTTGTGAAATGTCAATTGCTATCTTCATACCTAATTTGGTGACTCTAGCTCAAAGTTTGAAAAAAGTGGTGGATGGGAGGCATGAGGTGGTATGGGTGGGCGTGGCACCCATTTTTGATGCAGATCTTTGTGAAATGTCAATTGCTATCTGTATACCAAATTTGGTGACTCTAGCTCAAAGTTTGTATAAGGTGTAGATAGGGGGGCAGAATGGGTGATGCACAAATTTATTAATATATCACAAGTAAGAAGGCTCTTGTCGGGAGAGCCCGACTAGAAGATACCCTGAATACAGTTGCAATAAATAAATTAAATTTTTATAAGACTTTGGTATACTGACTTAACTTCAATCGATAAAAATCGATATTGCCGGTGTTTCTTAACCGATTTGGACGAAATTTTCAGAAAAGTTCTATCGTTACCCATTCTTTCAACCCTTATTTTTTATTTTCCAAATTCGATATTTTTTTGCTATCGATCACATGTGTATATCGGATACCAGAAGAGTTATCGATAATTTGAAGCAAACTTGTTCTGCTCATGGTATAGGAGAACTTATATCCAAAATTTGAAGTCTCTAGCTTTTGTAGTCTCTGAGATCCACGCGTTCATACAGACGGACAGACGAACGGACAAACGGACATGGCTATATCGACTCGGCTGTTGATGCTGATCAAGAATTTATATACTTTATGGGGTCGGAGATGCTTCCTTCTGTCAGTTACATACTTTTGCACAAAACCATTATACCCTTATTTACCCATTTTATGGGTAAAGGGTATACAAATGAAGATTGTTGCTTACATATACGTTTACAAATTAGCTTTATATATATATTATATATATATTTTATGTTTATTTTATTACGTTATATATATTCACTAGGATGTCCACATACCTGGACAAAAGTTTTAAAAAAATTTTCGAATTAACAGTAAATATTCCTGAGTTGATTTGGCTTTGCTCCATATTATGGGATACCAATTAAAACACATAAACCGTTTCCGTCAATTAAAGTCATGTAGGGTTTATGAAGCACGAGTATAATTTATTCTTTGAAAATATACAAATAATTTAAAATGTTTTTTATTTGCGCATCCAAATTAAATTTTTCTTTCAATATAAGTTTTCAAAGGCTGACAAAATCTAGCAGATTGTGGAGAAGATTTAAGCCAAATGACTTGATTACACTCATCATTTAATTCGAATGGAATTATCGTTGTTACAAATAATGAATGGTCCAATCCCATATGATCATCGCTGCTTATAAATGTTTTGTCTTGTAGAACCGTCGAAGCCGTAACTTAATATTAATGTTCAACGCGTTGAATTAGATATTTCAAGAACGTCTTGCAGCATCTGAAGAATACGATCAACTGTGTGATTTTATAAATTTTGTAACGAGGCTTCTACTTTTGTCTCAAAGTACATGATTTCCTCAGGTCAACACTTTAGTTTAATTTCTCTAACTTTAGCGTAAGGTGGATAGATGTCACATCTTTGTTGCTTATTTAGGGCCTTGCTGCTGAGGTATTTGCTGCTTAGGCCCAATATCTCAATGTCCGGTTAGTCAATTTATTCTAAGTTTAGTCGAATTTGAGTCTCTCAATATTCGGTTAGGAGTATATGAGAAACAAACTAACCGGAAGGCTGGGTCTTGGTTAAAATTTAAAGCGCGTATAAGTCACGATATATCGATAAGAATCATCGCTAAAGCAAACAGCTGTCCCTTGAATTGTATATTTATTTTGTTATTAAAGAAAAATGGCATCGCACAGAAGAGTTTTTTATATTCATTCAATGGAGACGCAATTTGACGAAACAGAGCCAAGAGTTAATAACTCGAGAAGTTATAGGGATAGGGTGAACTATTTCACTGATCTGGATGATGCCAAATTTGTTCAGCGGTTCAGGCTAAAAAAATCTACATGTAAAATCATTCTTGCAAGGATTGTAGATCAATTGGCTTGCCATAGTAATAGGTTTCTGCCAGGCTTCGTCCTTCTGCTTCCACGTAACGGCGTCGCTCTTCTTGCACTCTAAAATATGCTGATGCGACTCCACTAATTCCACCAACAAATGCTCCTCAGAGATCGAAAAGTTTTTCCCACGGAACCGTTTGCATTCAGGCGTGTTCATTTTTATTTTATATTTTATATATTTAAAATATGCAAAATTTGCCAGTCACCAACCAAAACAATAACAAAAAACAGCTGAGCCGCTCGCTATAAATGGCAACGCTGTGTATATATGTGGCAACGCTGTTAAGGCGATAGTTACTTATCGATGAAAGGTTATTTTGGCTTTGAGAAAACCAAACTGTTTTAACTCGACCAGCAAAATAATGCGGCAGTTAGCTAAACGAAAATTTAACCGGACATTGAGATATTGGGCCTAAGTCAATCAATTTTCAATCAAAAACTCTAATGCTTCATCAATACTTAATAGCAAAGGGTAATTTTTCTCAAGTTTATTCTTAACCTAACTTAATTTATCTAACAAATTGTTTGACTTTAAGCTCAATTACTTCAAGTTGATCGCGCTAAATATTGTCTCTGCCTATTTTCTGCACGACATAATTTTTTACTGCACTTTCTTGTCGACAGTCGGCTGCTTCACACCAGCAGAATGGAATTGCAGAACTCGTGTGTAACTGCAAGATGTCGATTATTTCGTAAATGAGCAAAAATGAGCAATAAGTCTTTTTAATATTGGATTAAGCGAAGATTAGTACACAGCTTGTTATTTAAACATTTCAAATACCTTTCTCGACTCAAAAAATACATTGCACGAAACGCGCAAATAAGTTTTAGTTTCGATCCAGAAATACACATAGCAACACATTGGACAATTGGACAATAAATCAGAAGAACTACAAAATCTTATTTATTATACCTTCTTGAATTTTTTAAATAACGAAGCTTTTCACAATTGCAAAATATAAAGTTTTATGCACGCTGAAAGTCGAAGAAGCATTTCCGCCTTTTTTGCGATTACCAATGCAACCCTAATACAGCTGACTTTGACTAAACGTAAGCGCACTCCCAAAAATTTTTTAAAATTATTTTTACTGTGCTTGGAATCTTTTTTATAAGAATTAAACAAAAACAAGTAAGAAGGCTCTAGTCGGGAGAGCCCGACTAGAAGATACCCTGAACCCAGTTGCAATAAATATATTGAATTTATATAAGACGCCTTTTGCACGATGAAGTTTTTTGATGAAGTTTTTTTTTTCATTCTGCTTTAAAACTTCTACGCAAATCTGGTCGCATTTACACGATGAAGTTTTTTCATGCAAAATATTTTTTGTAAATGCAACTCTGATTTAAATTTATGGTCGATAAACATACATCGATTGTTTTATTTTATAACTTTTAATTGATTTAAGAAGTAACAAGTAAATAAAATGGATTCAGTGAACATTTCTATTAATAATTTCTTAACCAAAACAATGTATTTACAAGTGGCGCTAATATTTGCTTCTGCGATATTTCGTATCGATAACTTTATTATTCACATCAAACACTGTGCAACTCTGTGTTTACATGCAATCGGAATAAGGCAAAACAAAATGTGAAAAATAAATCATTGCTATAAAAGTCATGGATCATTGCTAGCAGCTGTTACCCCTCTACTCCCTTTGCCAACAAACGAATGCTTCAGAAGCAAAAACTTCATCGTGAAAAAAGGGTCTAAGAGTTAGGTATACTGACTTAACTTCAATCGATTAAATTCGATATCTCCGGTGTTTTTTAACCGATTTGGACGAAATTTACAGAAAAGTTCTATCGTTACCCATTATTTCAACCCTTATTTTTACATTCTTCAAATTCGATATTTTTTGTTATCGATTGCATGTGTATTAGGGTGTCCCAAAAAAATTAAAGTGTTTTTTTTTAACGCATACCCTCGTGTTTTGTTTGAATGGTCTCAAAACATCTAAGAATAAAGTTTCGTCTATTTAGAATAACGGCAACCCGTGCCGAGTTGCGCGGAAACATGTCGATACGTGTATAGTACGGCGCGCGCGAACTGTCGCATTGAGTGCGTGTTATTACTTGTTTGTTTTATTAGTATAGAATAATTGGCTTTTTATCTATATATATAAAAGAGTTTGTCCTGATGATAATGGAAGAGCCACAGCCTAAACGAAAAGAGCTAGAAGGCTGAAATTTTCACACAATTTTCCATGCAGGTAAGAGGTGAGCACTAAGAAGGGAATTTTTATTTGGACAACTCCTTCAAGTACCTCCCATACGATTTATACCACTTTTTACCCATTTTAAAAAACAAATTACAATTACAACAAGTACCCATTCCACTACTGTCGCCTGATTGTCGCACAAGCTGAGAGTTTGATCGCGAGCGAGAATACAAAAACAAAACAAATGCGCAGTGACGCCTTCGCGTCGCACAAGCAAAGTCATAAAAAAAGGTTCTTACACTTGCAAAAAAGAAACGGATTTCCGCTTCTTAATGAATAAGTGCATACACAATTAAGTGAACAATGCGCTTGAAAATAATTTTCATAATTTTATGTACATGTATCACTTCGCACAGTGCACATTTTTTTTTTTTTCAAATTTGTGTGCCTTTGACAATTGATTTACGACCCAAGTAGCGTTTGTTGTTGTTGTAAGTGTTGTTGTTGGGCCCGCACTGCAACTTTTTGTTGGTGTCATTGATTTAAAAAAAAAAACAACAACAACATAACAAAACTTAGTGCGTCTAGAAAAATTTCCCACACCAGAATATGTTATGGGGGTGGATTCGCCTGCTTACTGCTTATATAACTTAGACATAACGTATCACACTAACATTATTGATATATTATTGATATACAATTTCCAACAAGCAAAGGGCGTTCACATAATGATAATCAGATAATTTGAAATCTCGCTCCGATCATGCTCCTTTGTTGTTTCTCATTTACGTTCACTCTCTATTTTATGTGCGCGCTTTGCATGTCAATCGTAAGGTTTAATAACCCTACCTCCTTCGCACACACTAAACTAAAGCTAAAGGCAATATGCAATTCACTTAACTGCAGCCTCTTAGATATGTTTTGCGTTGATTCAGTGCGTGCGAAGAAGGTAGCGATACTACGCTCTTTGTCTAACTTGCAGAGCGCGCGCATACATAAGAGAGTTAGCCGAAATAGCCAACAACGAAGGCGCATGATCGGAGCGAGATTTAAAAATAATTTGTCATCTAGCGCCGAACATGAAGAGCGATGCGTGAGCGTGTTCAAGTTTTAAGCTGCCTCTTTGGGATTGGGACCAGCAGCGCTCAACTCATGATGCAGGTGTTGAATTGCCGACTGTCAGCACAACACGAGAATGAGCGAATCTGAAAACAAGTAAGAAGGCTTAAGTCGAGAAATCCCGACTAAAAGATACCCTGAACCCGTGTATTAAAATGACTTGCAGAAGTCTCCTGTGTTTCTTAATCGATTTGGATTATTAATTTTCACAGAATTTATAAAGTAATCCATTGTTTTAACTCCTATTTTTACATTTTCTAAATAACAGACATGTGGACTCGGCTGTTGAAGCTGATTTATGTGGTCGGAGTTGCTTCTTTCTGCCTGTTACATACTTTTGCACAAATCAATTATACCCTTTTTTACCCATTTTATGGGTTCAGGGTATAAAAATAATGTAATATTTTAGGCATGCTTTCAAAACAAAGTTTTCTTATATTTTGTAGCCACAGATAACAGAGAAGAAGAAATATAACTGTAAATGGTACTCACTGCAAGCAGCATGCACAGCTGAGCGAATATATGCTGCAACACAAAGAGCGGCTTAAAGCTTGATCAGCGCGCGCGTCTCTCTTATGACTGCCGCTAGATATAACATAATTTGAATGCAATCATGCTCCTTTGATGTTGCTCATTTACGTTCACTCTCTATTTTATGTGCGCGCTTTGCATGTCAATCATAAAGTTTAATATCCCTATCTCCTCCGCACTCACTAAGCTAAGCTAACCATAACTAAGAGGCTGCAGTTAAGGGAATTGCATTGCCTAATTAACACCACCCATACATAGCTCTTAAGTGCAAGCGTTGTATGTATGAGCTCGGGATCTGCTGCTTAGAGGAATAACTGTAATGCTCTTTCCAACATTATGTTTATACTCGATACCGAAGGTAAAGAGTATATTGAGTTTGTGCAATGTCCGTCATGGTGTCTGTCCGTCTGTCCGTCTGTATGAACGCAACTTTTTTCCACACCCTTCAAGCTAGAGACTTGAAACTTTCCAAATCTCTTTATCTATGGGATAGTAAATTAAAGTGTCAAGATGGGGGTTCTACGATAACTGGGGGGCTGGCAAATCGATAAATTCGATAACTCAAAACCGATAAATCCACATATTTCACTCATCCTTACAGCTAGAAGTACCAAATTTGGTAAGAAGATAGCTACTAGCAACCCCCAAAAAACTGCATCAAAAATTTTGGAGCCACGCCCCCCCATTCCGCCCCCAGCTCCACCGCAATTTGAAATCAGAAATGGCTATATCTCCCACAGTTTTTGAGCTATAGCCACCAAATTTGGTGCCAAGATAGGTGATGATGACCCCTCAAAAACTGCATCAAAAGATTGGATGACACGCCCACCAATACCGCCCTAGCCACCCCCATGTGCCCCAACGCTTCGTCAAAAACGGGAATGCTCGTATCTTCCAGAGTTGTGGAGCTAGAGCCTCCAAATTTGGTGGGAAGATAGCTGGTAACGATCCCCAAAAAACTGCATCAAAGTTTTGGAGCCACGCCCACCCATTCCGCCCCCAGCCCCCCCGCATTTTGAAATCATAAATGGCTTTATCTCCCACAGTTTTTGAGCTAGAGCCACCAAATTTGGTGCCAAGATAGGTGATGATGACCCCCTAAAAACTGCATCAAAAGTTTGGATGCCACGCCCACCAATACTGCCCTAGCCGCCCCCATCCACCCCAACGCTTTGTCAAAAACGGGAATGCGTGTATCTTCCAGAGTTGTGGAGCTACAGTCACCAAATTTGGTATGAAGATAGCAATTGACATTTCAGAAAGATCTGCATCAAAAATTTGGATTCCACGCTCACCCATACCGCCCGCAGCCCCCCTTTCCCCACTTATTACAAATTTCGAGCTAGAGTCACCAAATTTGGTATGAAGATAGCAATTGACATTTTACAAAGATATGCAACAAGAATTTTGATGCCACAACTACCCATACCGCCCCAGCCCCCCACCCCCTTTCCCCACCTTTTACAAACTTTGAGCTAGAGTCACCAAATTTGGTATGAAGATAGCCGGTGGCATCCCCTTCTGCATCGGAGAATCTTTAAGGCAGCGTAAACCCCTGCCGCATCCGTACCCCTTTGCATTCAGGCCTCTTTTTACCGGTTTTAATTCTGGTATCGAGTATGCCGCAGTCGGTTGCGTCCGACTGCAACGTTTCCACTTGTTTTACATACAATGGTAAGGGAAATGGTTATGCATTTTAGTTCATATTTAATGTGAACAAAGAAAGTTACTTTTCGTTTCAGTGAATTTTTTAATATTGTTTATATTAAGGATAAGATAATAACAACGAAAGTTTCTTTTTGGATCAGTGAGTTTGTTAATATTCTGATTTTCGTATTATATATATGTACATTCATTTCAAATACGTATGTATGTATATACGTTCATTTAAAATTCGTATATAATGATTAGTTCTAAAAAATATTTAATTGCTATGATTTAAATATTTAAATAACGATCAACGTATTTAAATTTCTTTTGTTGTTTTTTAAACAGTTAAGTTGATTTTCGATTTAATAATTGAAGCAACATTATTTATAGTTGTCTTCTATTTTGCATATTATATAATAGTTATATAGACGCTGCTTTAGTGCATTTAAAAATCAAATAAAACTAAGCAGTCTGAATATTCTATTATATTAATATAAGTTGGTATATTCAATTTTATTGAATTCTATACTTTGTATTGACGCTGTAACGTTGTAACAATCGTTTTAAAGTGAAGTCAATTGACTCACAGCCAAATTAAAATATGTCTATTGAAACTTTAGATCAGTGGTGTCAAAACTCACACAATGAAAGCGTTGCGCTTGTGTGCGAAGCAGCGAAACACGAAGGCAACGTGAAACATTTTTTTGCAATGCAGCATAGCGAATGACTGCGCGTTTGACTTTTGAGCTTCAGCCGAACACATGAGAGAGCAAATGCAGCCGAACACGCGCATCGTAAGAGAACAAGCTGCCGAGCGTTCTATTTATAGAACACACATATTCTCTCTCCCTATACATGTGTCGGCTGCTACGCCGGCAGAATTTTTCTTGCCAACCACGCGTGGCTGCCTTTTCAAGCTTTGGACAACACTGCTTTAGATATTAGTGGTGTTTTGGTGCCGCATTCAGTTGTTGCTATAATTGGTGATGGAGCCTGCCTTTTTAGATCTATTTCCTACTTTTTATTTGGTTTTTGCTTCCATGACACCATACGCCAAAATATTGTTGAACATGTTGTAACCAACTGGCAAATTTTTGCATGCTTCAGCATAAACTTAAATGGAGAGTGTTATAGCTCTTCTGAACAATATGAGTGCGACATGTCAAATTCAAATACTTATGGTACTGCATGTGAGCTTCGAGCAGCAGCAGAAATTTATGCTGTAAATTTTCAAGTTTTTCAAAATGGAAATTTATTACAAGCATTCGGAAATAATATGCATCCTGTAAAAAGATTGCAATTTACCGGTCCATTAATGAATGGACATTTTGATGTTTATATTCCTTTAGAGAAAGTATTAACTCAAGATTCTGATACGTCAAAAGAAAATGTATAACTGAAAATGTTAAAAATCCTGTTAAAAGACGTAGTCGACTCACCGGCAAAACAGAAAAAAAGGTAAAAAAAAACGTTAATTTGAAGAAAAATAGTGATATCAATAGGGGTAAGCGCATAGAAGCATCAAAAAGATATCGTCTTAATAATCCTGATGTTATTAGAGTTGTAGTGAGAAGACATCAGGCTAATAATCCTGAAGCTCATAGAGTTGCAGTGAGAAGACATCAGGCTAATAATCCTGACGCACGTCAAGAAAGACGTTTGCGTGCATGGAGTGTTAAAGCCATGTCTGGCTTAAACTATGATTTTGAAATAGCTTACAAGTCAGATAAATTTACCCAACTTGGTAGTATGAATTTGATATGCAAACAATGTAATGCTTTAAAATGGAAAAATGAGCCTTTGGGTATGTGTTGCAAGGCAGGAAAAGTTAAACTTTCCCAAAATGAAAGTTTGCCTGATCCACTTAAAAGCTTAATAATTTGTGGACATCCCAAGCATGATCATTTCTTTGATCGTGTAAGAGAGTATGCTTTCAAATGAATTCTTTTGGAAGTACAAAAACTATAAATGAAATTTGGTCAACCTTTAAAGTCCAAGGACAAGTGTATCACTTAATTGGTAGTGTCCGACCTTTGCCAAATGAAAAAATGCAGTTTCTTCAAATTTATTTTATTGGTGATGATGAAAAGGAAGCTCAAATACGTTGCAAAAATATTTCAAATGTTGATTTAAGCGTAGTAAAGGATCTTCAATGTATGTTTCATCATCATAATCGTTATGTTAAAGATCTAAAAATGGCTCTCAATAAAATACCAACAAGTACTAGAGACTATAAATTGATTATACATGCTGATCGAACACCCGCTGGTGCACATAAAGGGGCTTTACAATGCACCTCTATCAAGCGAAGTAGCAGTTATTGTAGTAGAAGTTATTGTTGGTCAGCAATTTGAAAAGCGCAATATTATTATTGAAAGCCATAATAATAAATTACATCGTATAAGTGAGGTGCATCGATCATAAGATGCCTTACAGAACCCTTTGCTATTTCCTTATGGCGAAGATGGCTATTCAGTGGATATACAAGAATGGAATTCATTATTAAAAAAGGAGGAACCAAAAAATAGATATCTGCGTTAAGCTTTTACAGTTATAAAATAATGATTCGTCAATCTGAGTTAAATCATTTAATTTATTGTCGTTCCCTTTATAGTCAACTTTTAGTTGATATGTATGCTAAAATTGAAACAGAAAGGTTAAATTATATTCGCTACAATCAAGCGAAACTCAGAGCAGATAGCTGTATACATCTACAAGATGCAATAGGCCAACAAGATGTTGTCGCAGCTCAACTTGGTCAGATGGTAATTTTACCATCTTCTTTTACAAGCTCTGCACGATATATGCATGAAAAGACTCAAGATGCTATGACATATGTTCGCCATTATGGGCGACCAGATCTTTTCATAGCATTCACATGCAATCCACAATGGTATGACATAAAAAGTGTTTTATTACCGGGTCAAAAACCGCATGATCGTCACGATATTATAGCTCGAGTTTTTCATTTAAAAGTTAAAGCTTTAATGTCACTATTGACAAAAGGTTCTTTGTTTGGAAGCGTGCAATGTTTCATGTACTCTGTGGAATGGCAAAAGCGGGGTTTACCACATATACATATTCTACTTTGGTTAGAAAATAAAATAAGACTAGATAAAATCGATAAAATTATCTGTGCCGAAATACCAAACGCAGATGAGGATCCTTTGTTATTTAACATTGTTAAGTCAAATATGATTCATGGTCCTTACGGTGCATTTAATAATATATCGCCACGCAAGAAAAATGGAAAATGTACCAAAAGGTTTCCTCGACAATTACTTAAAGAAACTGTGACTGGAAAAGATAGTTACCCTCTATATCGTAGAAGAGCGATAGAAGATGGTGGTAATGCAATTAATATAAATGGTAATTGCATAGATAATCGTTGGGTTGTGCCTTATAACTGTGTACTATTGAGAACATTTGAAGCTCACATAAATGTTGAGTATTGTAGTTCTGTAAAGTCTATTAAATACATTTGTAAATATGTTAACAAGGGCAGTGATCAAGCATCATTTACTCTTGAAGACCAACGTAATGAAACTAATATGTACGAAAGTGGCCGTTATATAAGTAGCTCAGTAGCGGTATGGAGAATCCTTGCATTTCCCATACATGAACGTTTTCCGGCTATTACACACTTAGCTGTTCATTTAGAAAATGGTAAACGGATATATTTTAACCCCAATAATCTGCAACAATTACTTGACAGATTAAGCACTACACCCAAAACCACTTTGCTAGCCTTCTTTGAGCTATGAACACCTGATGAGTTTGCAAGAACGCTTCTATATTGTGAAGTTCCATCGTATTTTACATGGAACAATAAAGAATTTCAAAGAAGAAAACGAGGGCATGATATGCTAAATTTTCCTGGAGTTAAAAGAGATTCAGCTTTGGGAAGAGTTTACACTATTTATCCCAAGACTTTTATTTAAGACTTTTACTACATTTTTTAAGAGGCCCAACTTCATTTTCAAATTTAAAAACCGTTAATGGTTTAACATACGCATTATTTCAATTGGCGTGTAAGGCTTTAGGATTACTAGAAGATGATAAGCACTGGGATTCAACTATAGCCGAAGCTGTCATATGTTAAAATCCTACAAAACTGAGAGAACTTTTTGCAATAATGTTAGTATTTTGTCAAATTTCAGATGCTCTTAAACTTTGGAATACTTATAAAAACAGTTTCTCAGAAGATATGTTAAGAGCCTTTCATTTTTCACAAGACAGAAATATTGATAAAAGTATTGTGAATAATGTATTAAATAAATGTCTTATTTACATTGAAGATATTGTACTGTCTATTGGTGGTCAAAACTTGACTTACTATGGACTTCCACTACACACAGAAAAAAAATATTTTAAATCGCATAATTTACACTTAGATTCTAAAATTTTTCGGAACGATTTTCGGTCTACACCTACAATTTTAAATTCTAAAAGTGGAATTTTAAATTAAAATTTTAAAATAAAAAATTTTCAGATTAAAATTTTTATTTTAGTTTTCACAATGAAAACTTTTTGATTGAAAATGTTTTCATTTTAAAGTTAAGCATTAGAAAACTTAAATTAACTAAAATATTTTTTGAATCGAAATGTTACATCCCGATATCAGTACTGAACACCACATAGGTGGTTAATTCATGTACAGATGTTTGCTATAAACTACTATAAATAGCTATTAAACTGTTTGCTTGGAGCACACGGGTACACACTAGTAGCAGCATTGCGTGATTGCTCTTTGTTTATAGTTAATAGATTCCTTGAATATATATATGCGAGAGAAATATTATGTTCATATACTTGATTTGAATTATTTGTATAATTTTAAATTAATTTTTTAAAACTTACCGATCACGAAAAGCCAATACCTCTGCCGCGACTCGAACCTAGGACCTTACAATTACTACGCGGATGCCATAGCCATCGCGCTGTTGCCGACTACGTCTTACAGGTAGTTCATTTTAATACATATTCTATTTTTTTCTCTTCTTTTTTTTGCACACGCTCTCTCGAAAAATAAGAGCGCATTTCTCTCTCTCTCTCTGTTAAGCGTAATTCTAGAGCGATTCGTACTGATTTTAAAAATTTTAATTATCAAATTAAATGTGCTCGTTTTAAATATGTTTTTTAATAGGGCAAATTATTAAATTTAAAATTTTTCATTTGAAGTTCGAGTAGTAAAAATGGAACACTTTGCTTCAAAAATTAAAAAGGCTTAAAACAATATTTTTCAATTTAAAATCTAAAATTTAAATTTTGCATTTTATGATTTTTCTGATTACTTCAAATTAAAAATAGTAAATTACGATTTATAAAAGTTTGAACTTAAACTCTAAATCGATTCGTACTGATTTCTAAAATTGAAACTATAGATTTAAATGTGGTAGTTTTAGATATATATTTTAAAGCGCACATTCTTAAATTTAAAATTTTCATTTTAAGTTTAAGAAGTAATTATTTAAATAAAAGTTTTTCCACATTGATTTTAATACGAATCGTTTTAAATTTGATGTTTCAATACGATTAATTTTAAAATCAAAAATTTTCGTATTGAAATTAAGAAAAAAAATTTAAAATCTGAATCTAAAATTAAAATGTTTGGTTTTACGTTTCATTTTTTTTCTCTGTGTACTAATTGTTCCAAATATTGAATATCATAGAGAAACAAATTATGAAAATTGCGATAATTTTGCTGTTAATAATGAGCTACTCCTTACTGCTGAGCAAAACAAGTATACGAAGAGATACTACATAGCGTTGAAGCAGAAAAAGGGAGAAATCTATTTTTTAGATGCACCTGGTGGAACAGGTAAAATTTTTCTTTTAAATTTATTATAGGCAAAGGTACGGCAAAGTAAAAAAATTGCATTGACCGTTGCTTCTTCCGGTATCACACAGCGCATTCTACACTTGAGATTCCATTTAATTTGATTCATTTAGAAACACCACATTGCTCAATTTCAAAGCAATATAATATTGCTGCTGTGCTCAAAGATTGCAAGCTTATTGTTTGGGATGAGTGTACTATGGGCCATAAAGGTGCTTTTGAAGCTGTAGATCGATCTTTGAAAGACATTCGAGATAGTGAATACTTAATGGGTGGCATAACTGTTCTCTTAGCTGGTGATTTTCGACAAACTCTTCCAGTGATCCCCAGAGGAACAAGAGCAGATGAAATAAATGCGTGCTTAAAGTCTTAAATTTTGTGGCCTAAAATACAGAAAATTGCATTAACGAAGAATATGCGAGTGCACTTAAAAGGTGGTAGCATAGCTGGTGAATTTGCAGAAATGCTTCTTCAAATAGGAAATGGATTATTTCCAGCCCATAATGGCAAAATAACTTTACCATCAACTTTGTGTCATGTTGTGAAAAGTATTGAAGAGCTAACTCTAAAAATATTTCCGGATATTAAAAATATCTCTCAAAAATCACTCGAATGGTTTTCAGAACGTGCTATTTTGACTGCGAGAAATGACAATGCATTGGAAATAAACGAGTTTTTATTAAAATCATTTCAAAGTGAAGAAATGACATATAACTCTATTGATTCTGTGACTGAAATCGAAGATGCAGTTCATTAAATCCGGCTGGCCTGCCTCAACATAAATTAACTTTAAAGATTGGTTCACCTGTAATGTTGATTCGCAACTTGAAACCGCCAAAACTGTTTAATGGTACAAGATTGCAAGTTAAAGCCCTTCATAAGAATGTTGTCGTAGCAATTATCTTTACTGGCAATGGTATAGGGGAAACGGTTTTTATACCGAGAATTCCATTAATACCTTCTGATTCTGAATTGCCAATTCAATTTAAAAGATTGCAATTTCCTTTAAAAGTTTGCTTTGCCTTAACAATTAATAAATCACAGGGACAAACTCTTAAATTAGCCGGACTAGACTTAAGACACGATTGTTTTTCTCATGGCCAATTTTATGTAGCCTGCTCAAGAGTCAGTTCACCAAAAAGTTTATTTGTATTAGCACCTGACGGAAAAACTACCAATGTCGTTTATAAGGAGCTCTTAAAGTTGTTAATAATTGCAAATTAAATTCAATAAGTGGATAAGGCCTACTAGGGTAACCACAATAAAAAATTACTCGCCTGATTCTCTACCTCAATGGTGGCGTGGAAAAGAGAATATTAAATACTTTGCTTTAATATTTTGTGAAATATTTTCTAATTTATTTATTTTATATCTATCTTCTATTGCTAAAATTTATATAAACTATTCGCGCAGCGCAGTAAGCGGGCCATTTACTAGTCATACATATAATTATGATCGCAACTAAACTGACTGGTGAAGCATGTTTATATGCACGAACATAAAACCCAAGAAGGAATGAGAAACGGCTCTACACAGTTCCGTTATATTTTGTCTCTATTCCCTTTTGACATTTGCTATGCATGTGTCAATATCAAATGTTACTTTTGCCTATACACATTTTAACAATTAGTTATCGCGTTGTTTTCGTGTAGTCAACATGTCAGTGGAGTTACGAAGTTCCAAAAAGGAGATATTTTTAATAGGGGACGTAAAACATCAAATGACCGGTTCTAAACTTCCCTCTAACGGGCAAGTACTGGCAGTTTTGTTTTATAATATTCGTGAAGTGAATTTAAAAGTCAATGAAAGTGCAAATCTGACAATCCGTGAGTGTATTATTTATTGGGAAAAGTCACGTAAACCGACTAGATCAATACCTAACTGTGTTAAGAAACTAGTTAACTTATACCAAGTTTGGAGAGAATTCCAAAAAAATTCGAAAAAAAAACACAAGAAGTGATTGAACGGCGTCGACAGGAGTTTGTTTCAAACTTAAACATCTTGTTTGACATCGAACATGCAGATGCTCTTCAACTGATTAAAATAAATGAAGATAAGATCTTCTTGCAGAACTAGTTCGGCCCGGTCACTTAGCCGGAGTGGACAAAAAACTAACAGACAAAGAGGAAAAGACGCGCCTTAGAATCATTGAGGAGGAAAAGCGACGTGCTAAATATCTTTCATCCTTATCACCATCGACATCATCTTGCGAACCACCACAAGAAAACTCATCTTCTGATTCTGAAATAATATAATTAGAAGAAAATAGGCCCAGCGCAAAAGGAGCCTCCGCTCAGCCCGATAAAACTTCTATGCGGAAAAATATCATTACTCCGAAGTTAGTTGCCGCATTAGACAGGTGTCAACTAAGTGTGAGGAATTCTGTCTTTATAATTGAAGCTTCTATTGAGGCTCTGGGGCACAATACGGATGATTTCCCCATAAGCAAGTCCTCCATCCATAGAATTCGTACGGAAATGCGAAAAGAACGGGCTGAAGCTATAAAAGTTGATTTTCAAAACAAGTTAGAAGGCTCTAGTCGGGAGAGCCCGACTAGAAGATACCCTGAACCCAGTTGCAATAAATATATTAAATTTATATAAGACTTTGGTATACTGACTTAACTTCAATCGATTAAATTCGATATCTCCGGTGTTTCTTAACCGATTGTGACGAAATTTTCAGAAAAGTTCTATCGTTAGCCATTATTTCAACCCTCATTTATACATTTTCCAAATTCGATATTTTTTTGTTATCGATTCCATGTGTATATCGGAAACCAGAATAGTTATCGATAATTTGAAGCAAACTTGTTCTGCTCATGGTATAGGAGAACTTATATCCCAAATCTGAAGTCTCTAGCTCTTGTAGTCTCTGAGATCCACGCGTTCATACAGACAGACAGACGGTCAGACGGACGGACAGACGGACATGGCTATATCGACTCGACTGTTGATGCTGATCAAGAATATATATACTTTATGGGGTCGGAGATGCTTCCTTCTGCCTGTTACATACTTTTGCACAAAACCATTATACCCTTATTTACCCATTTTATGGGTTAATGGTATAACAAGGTCCCGGACACGGTAACTGTCCACTGGGACGGAAAGCTGTTGCCAGCTATAGATTCACGTAAAAGTAAAGAAGAACGCCTACCTATAGTTATTACATACGATAATAAAGAACAAATTATTGCTGTTCCTAAATTGGACAGCTCGACAGGAAAGGAACAGGCAGACGCAGTTTGGGATGCTGTTACGAACTGGAATCTTGAAGACAAAGTGCAGATTCCCTGTTGTGATACTACTGCTTCTAATACAGGCCGTATAAATGGAGCATGTGTGTTTCTCGAACAAAAACTGGGTAGAGAATTGCATATTTTTGCTTGTCGTCATCACGTTTACGAATTAGTACTGAAAGGCTTGTTTGAAGCGAAAATCAGTCAAGCAACTACAACCCCAGACATCCCATTGTTCAAAAAATTCCGAGAAAACTGGAAAAATATCGATCCCAAGAAAATACAAAGCTGTACAGAAAAGCTATCTTGTTTCAATCTTTCGGAAGTTGGCAAACTGCTAGAATTCTACAGAACTGAGTTAACCAAAGAAATCGTTAGAGATGACTATCGCGAATTAATTGAGCTTTCAATTATATTTCTTGGCGGAGATTCAGAGAACAAATTTAAGATACGGCCTCCAGGTGCTATGCACCAGGCTCGATGGATGGCGAGAGCCATTTATTCATTAAAAATATCGTTACTTAGCTCTTTTTTTTTTTTTTTTTTTTTTTGTTTCTTTATTTGGCGGTAAACAGGGCTCAGGATGCCCTTTAATCCGTCATTGATTATTAGAAAGAGCCATGTCTGTATCGGCTAAGGATACAGAAAAAATAAATATTTATGAAGTTATGGTAACAGGTTAGTGAATTGGCGCCTTTTCAGCCGCCGTATAGTAACCTCCTGTAATAGATTCCTGGCCAGTCTATTGCTATGAGTCTCCAATCTATCTCTGTATCTGCTGCTGAAAAAGTTAATTTGTTCATCAACTTCCACCAGTTTAAGATCCCTATGAAGTGTAGAGTTACGAACGAACCAATCACAGCCCGTGATGGAGCGCATCGATTTATTTTGGAATCTTTGTACTCTCTGTCTACTAGAACTAGAAGCGATTCCCCATATTTGCATTCCGTATTTCCACGTTGGGGCAATTATTTGGTTGTATATATTTCTTTTGTTAAGTAATGACATCTTACTTTTGGCGTTCATCATCCATGACAGCTTTTTCATTTTCGAGCGGCAGGCTGCTACCACTAAAGAAATATGTTTTTTGAAGGTCAGACGTTTGTCAAGTGTAATTCCCAAATACTTGGCATCACAGCGTTGGGGCAAAGCTTGACCATTAAGAAAACACTCTGGAGGGACTTTCCTTCTTAAAGAAAAGCAGACATTTACACTTTTAGAGCAATTAATTCCAACGTTCCACCTTTTAGTCCAGGCCTCAAAGCTGCTTAGGTATTGATTAACTCCGTCCGCCGAGTCGTGAACGCAGTTTGACGAGTATAAAAGGCACACATCATCAGCAAATGTGGCAAGCAGCATTTTGCCGTCGCGTCCCATTTGTAAAGATCCCGGGAGAGGAATATCGGCTGAGAAACAGGAGTACAAGACTGGACCAAGTACACTTCCCTGTGGAACTCCGGCCTGAACTGGCTGCAGGTTCGATAAAGCCCCTCTAGTTTTAACTGCAAATTGGCGTCCCTCTAGGTATGATTTAAGCACTAAATAAAAAGGAGCTGGAAGCATTCGATTTAGTTTAGCCAGTAGACCGGTATGCCAGACACGATCGAAGGCCTGCTGTACGTCAAGAAAGACTCCATTACAGTACTCCTTCTCGTCATACGCTCTTAAAATGTGATTGACAACCCGGTGCAGCTGCTCTCAATTCAGAATTTTAAACAAGCGTAAGACAGCTCTGTTGGACGTATGTCTGTTCATCGTGACATCCTACGTAAAACCCTGGCTCCAATGTATTTTAGCAGTAAAGGTGCCTTATCAGGATTTGAGTTTTTTGAAGGCCATGAAAGCTTACGAAACAATAGAACCAAGCATTTCAAAAGCAGCTTTACAGAAGTTTTGCCAGCATTTGTGGTATTTGACAGATGAAGTATCTATTCTGGCTTTATTTGATGATGATGTCGATCTAGAAACTAAAGTAAAAATGATTGCTAACTTAACTAAAGAAAACCCAACAGCCCACAATAAACGTTACATTGCATCCAAAGAAGAAATCTGTGGTCCACTTTTTGGTACGTTAAATAAGCTTTGATTTTGTTCTTTTACTAAGTTTGCTATAGGTATACTTGATAACTAATCTATCTGTTTTAATTTCAGAGAAAAACATTGATGACTTCGTCTCTGTCAAAAGCAAGTTCCTGTTTAATCGACTCCAAGTTGACGACAGTTTTCTGAACAAGTGCCCCTCTTCGTGGTCAAATGATGATTCGTTTCAACAGGCTAAAAGAAAGCTGCTAGGACTGAAAGCAGTTAATGATACGGCAAAAAGAGCTGTTAAGTTAATGCAAGACTTCCATGGTTTGATCACTGTTCAAGAGGAGCAAAAACCATTTTTATTACGTTGCGTACAAGAACACAGACAGGTATATCCCGACTTTAAAAAGCAAACATTGAAAAGAAAATTTGTTAATTGATGTCTCTTTTATAATAAATATGAAATATGCGTTTTATTTTTATTTATTTAATTAATCTAAAAATTAAATTAAACTTTTCTCTATAGTGAGCCTATAGCTCTCATAAACTTAAACTTTGACCTCAAGTCGGCACGGGTTAGTGTCCTCCGATCTCAATAATATTTTATATTTAAGTTATTAGAGTCAAATGAAAAAAAATAGAGGGTATGCGTTTTGAAATTCCGAAAAAAAAAACCTTTTAGCCTGGGACACTCTAATGTGTATATAGCAGGGACGTAACAGTTATCGACCTTTTGAAAAAAAATCTTCTGTAACAATTATATTTTGACTTTTTTCAGTATTGGTAAAGAATAACCATTATAATCGAGAAGAAAAAATTTTGGTCATATTTAACCATTATTCTGACCATAATCTTATATTGGTCATATTTAACAATTATTCTGACCAAAAACTTATATTGGTCATATTTAACCATTATTCTGACAAAAATATTATATTGGTCATATTTAACCATTATTCTGACCAAAAAATTAGATTGGTCACCAAAGACCTTTATATTTTTTTTTTTTTTTTTGTCATCCAAAGACCTTTATATATATTTTTTTTTTTTTTGGTCAGCCAATTAATATGTTTTATTTTTTATACTCGATACCGATGGTAAAGAGTATATTGCAATGTCCGTCATGGTGTCCGTTCGTCCGTATGTTCGCAACTTTTTTCCACACCCTTCAAGCTAGAGACTTGAAACTTTCCAATTCTCTTTATCTATGGGATAGTAAATTAAAGTGTCAAGATGGGGGTTGTACGATAACTGGGGGGCTGGCAAATCGATAAATTCGATAACTTAAAACCGATAAATCCACATATTTCGCACATCCTTACAGCAAGAACTACCAAATTTGGTAAGCAGATAGCTACTAGCAACCCCCAAAAAACTGCATCAAAAATTTTGGAGCGACGCCCCCCCTTTCCGCCCCCAGCCCCTCCGAAATTTGAAATCAGAAATGGCTATATCTCCCACAGTTTTGGAGCTAGAGCCACCAAATTTGGTGCCAAGATAGGTGGTAACGACCACCAAAAAACTGCATCAAACGCCCACCCATTTCGCCCCCCTTACCCCACCTTTTACAAACTTTTAGCTAGAGTCACCAAATTCGGTATGAACATATAAATTGACATTCCACAAAGATCTGCATCACAAATTTGGATGCCACGCCCACCCATACCGCCCCCAGCCCCCCTTTCCACACTGTTTACAAACTTCGAGCTAGAGTCACCAAATTTGGTATGAAGATAGCAATTGACATTCCACATAGATCTGCATCAAAAATTTGGATAACACGCCCGCCCATACCGCCCCCAGCCCCCCTTTCGCCACTTGTTACAAACTTTGAGCTAGAGTCACCAAATTTGGTATGAAGATAGCAATTGACATTCCACATAGATCTGCAGCAAAAATTTGGATGCCACGCCCAGCCAAACCGCCCCCAGCCCCCCTTTCACCACTTTTTACAAATTTCGAGCTAGAGTCACCAAATTTGGTATGAAGATAGCAATTGACATTCCACATAGATCTGCATCACAAATCTGGATGCCACGCCCACCCACAATTTTGATTTTTTTCTTAAAAGTTTTTATTCTTTAGTACCGGAGTGGAAACCACTCCAATAACAAGTGTAAATATATCAATTCTAAAGAACTGACTTATACCTTTAAATTTTGATAAGGAAGGACGTTTAAGTCTACAAAAGGGAAACAAGCAAACCAGTCATTGAAACATATTATTTATTGTATTGGTTTAGGTAGTTAAACCTGCACTTCAATGCAATTCTGATGAATTCCTACGATAACTCCTGGTATAATTCGGAAAATTAAATAGTATTCCATATAAGTGATGTTATAATATTTTAATTAAAATATGATAAAATTGGTACTTATTTCAAATTTTGTACATCATAAAGATATGTCATTTGGACAAAAACTCACTGAAAATACGCTGCGGAACATCATTGATCTTAACATTTTTACTAGATTCAAAATCTAAGCGCCCACCCCTGCCGTTTGCAGCATTTAGTGTGATTAAAGCTGTGAAGATCTAAAAGAATTGCAACTACAAGTCTACAAGGGCCGAGTTTTTGATGCAGATCTATGTGGGATGTCAATTGCTATCTTCATACCAAATTTGGTGACTCTAGCTCGAAGTTTGTAAAAAGTGGGGAAAGGGAGGCTGGGGGCGGTATGGGTTGGCGTGGCATCCAAATTTTTGATGCAGATCTTTGTGGAATTTCAACTGCTATATTCATACCAAATTAAGTGACTCTAGCTCGAAGTTTGTAAAAGGCGGTGAAAGGGGGTTGGGGGGCGGTATGGGTGTGCGTGGCATCCAAATATTTGCTGCAGGTCTATGTGGGTTGTCAATTGCTATCTTCATACCAAATTTGGTGACTCTAGCTCAAAGTTTGTAACAAGTGGGGAAAGGGGGGCTGGGGGCGGTATGGGCGGGCGTGGCATCCAAATTTTTGATGCAGATCTATGTGGGATGTCAATTGCTATCTACATACCAAATTTGGTGACTCTAGCTCGAAGTTTGTAAACAGTGTGGAAAGGGGGGCTGGGGGTGGTATGGGTGGGTGTGGCATCCAAATTTTTGATGCAGATCTTTGTGGAATGTCAATTGCTATCTTCATACCAAATTTGGTGACTCTAGCTCAAAGTTTGTAAGTTTGTTGGGAAAGGGGGGCTGGGGGCGGTATGGGTGGGTGTGGAATCCAAATTTTTGATGCAGATCTTTGTGGAATGTCAATTGCTATCTACATACCAAATTTGGTGACTCTAGCTCAAAGTTTGTAAGTTTGTTGGGAAAGGGGGGCTGGGGGTGGTATGGGTGGGTGTGGCATCCAAATTTTTGATGCAGATCTTTGTGGAATGTCAATTGCTATCTTCATACCAAATTTGGTGACTCTAGCTCAAAGTTTGTAATTGGTGGTGGGCTTGGCTCCAAAAGTTTAATGCAGATTTTTGGGGGTCGTTGCCAGCTATCTTCCTATTAAATTTGGTGGCTCTAGCTCCACAACTCTGGAAGATACACGCATTCCCGTTTTTGACGAAGCGTTGGGGCGGATGGGGGCGGCTAGGGCAGTATTGGTGGGCGTGGCATCCAAACTTTTGATGCAGTTTTTGGGGGGTCATCATCACCTATCTTGGAAACAAAATTGGTGGCTATAGCTCTAAAACTGTGGGAGATATAGGCTTTTTTTACTTTCAAATGCGGTGGGGCTGGGGGCAAAATGGGGGGCGTGGCTAAAAAATTTTTGATGCAGTTTTTTAGGAGCTGCTAGTAGCTATCTTCTTACACAATTTGGTAGTTCTAGCTGTAAGGATGTGCGAAATATGTGGATTTATCGGTTTTGAGTTATCGAATTTATCGATTTGCCAGCCCCCCAGTTATCGTAGAACCCCCATGTTGACACTTTAATTTACTATCCCATAGATAAAGAGAATAGCTTGAAGAGTGTGGAAAAAAGTTGCGAACATACAGACGGAAGGACGGACGGACACCATGACGGACATTGCACAAACCCAATATACTCTTAAACCTTCGGCTACGAGTATAAAAATGTATAAGTTGGTTTTCATACGTTCGTTTTGTTGCCGCTGAAACGAACATCAACGAAGGGCAAAATTGTGTTCGTTTTTCATGATTCGGAAAATTTACGTTTTTGTTCCGCATCCACGTCTGCATCCACTTTGACGCATCCATGAACTGGTCCACGTGGAATAAGCAGTTTACACACAAATGCTCAATGATAATTTTAACAAGTGGAAACGTTGCAGTCGGACGCAACCGACTGCGGCACACTCGATACCAGTATTAAAACCGGTAAAAAGAGGCCTGATTGCAGAGGGGTACGGATGCGGCAGGGGTGTACGCTGCCTAAAGATTTTCCGATGCAGATGGGGATGCCACAAGCTATCTTCCTTACAAATTTGGTGACTCTAGCTCAAAGTTTGTAAAAGGTAGGGAAAGGGGGGGCTGGGGGCGGTATGGGTAGTTGTGGCATCAACATCTTGATGCAGATCTTTGTGAAATGTATATTGCTATCTTCAAACCAAATTTGGTGAATCTAGCTCGAAGTTTGTAAAAAGTGGGGAAAGGGGGGCTGGGGGTGGTATGGGTGGACGTGGCATCCAAATTTTTGATGCAGATCTATCTGGAATGTCAATTGCTATCTTCATACCAAATTTGGTGACTCTAGCTCAAAGTTTGAAAAAAGTGGGGAAAGTTGGGGCTGGGGGCGGTATGGGTGGGCGTGGCATCCAAATTTGTGATGCAGATCTTTGTGGAATGTCAGTTGCTATCTTCATACCAAATTTGGTGACTCTAGCTAAAATTTTGTAAAAGGTGGGGAAAGAGGGCGAAATGGGTGGGCGTGGCTCCAAAACTTTGATGCAGATTTTTAGGGGTCGTTGCCAGCTATCTTCCTACCAAATTTGGTGGCTCTAGCTCCACAACTCTGGAAGATACACGCATTCCAGTTTTTGACGAAGCGTTGGGGTGGATGGGGGCGGCTAGGGCGGTATCGGTGGGCGTGGCATCCAAACTTTTGATGCAGTTTTTGAGGGGTCATCATCACCTATCTTGGCACCAAATTTGGTGGCTATAGCTCAAAAACTGAGGGAGATATAGGCTTTTCTGATTTCAAAATGCGGGGGGGCTGGGGGCGGAATGGATGGGCGTGGCTCCAAAACTTTGATGCAAATTTTTGGGGAGCGTTGCCAGCTATCTTCCTACCAAATTTGGTGGCTCTAGCTCCACAACTCTGGAAGATACGCGCATTCCCGTTTTTGACGAAGCGTTGGGGTAAATGGGGGCGGCTAGGGCGGTATCGGTGGGCGTGGCATCCAAACTTTTGATGCAGTTTTTGGGGGGTCATCATCACCTATCTTGGCAACAAATTTGGTGGCTATAGCTCAAAAACTGAGGAAGATATAGGCTTTTTTGTTTTTAAAATGCGAGGGGGTTGGGGGCGGAATGGGGGGGCGTGGCTCCAAAATTTTTGATGCAGTTTTTTGGGGGTTGCTAGTAGCTATCTTCTTACCAAATTTGGTAGTTCTAGCTGTAAGGATGTGCGAAATATGTGGATTTATCGGTTTTGAGTTATCGAATTTATCGATTTGCCAGCCCCCCAGTTATCGTAGAACCCCCATCTTGACACTTTAATTTACTATCCCATAGATAAAGAGAATTGGAAAGTTTCAAGTCTCTAGCTTGAAGGGTGTGGAAAAAACTTGCACACATACGGACGGACAGACGGACAGACACCATGACGGACATTGCACAAAACCAATATACTCTTTACCTTCGGTATCGAGTATAAAAAGTGTTTTCCCCCACTGCATCTACACAGACTGGTTCAGTGTTAGCCTACGTGGGAAAGTCGTGGGCTAGGTTCGAACAACAGCAACAAACACTGGTCCAACCAATGTTATTTTCTGCCAGTTTTTATACTCGATACCGAAGGTAAAGAGTATATTGGTTTTGTGCAATGTCCGTCATGGTGTCTGTCCGTCCGAAAGGTTGCAAGTTTTTCCCACACCCTTCAAGCTAGAGACTTGAAACTTTCCAATTCTCTTTATCTACGGGATAGTAAATTAAAGTGTCAAGATGGGGGTTCTACGATAACTGGGGGGCTGGCAAATCGATAAATTCGATAACTCAAAACCGATAAATCCACATATTTCACACATCCTTTTAGCTAGAAGTACCAAATTTGGTAAGAAGATAGCTATTAGCAACCCCCAAAAAACTGCATCAAAAATTTTGGAGCCACGACCCCCTTTCCGCCCCCAACCCCGCCGCATTTTAAAGTCAAAAAAGCCTATATCTCCCTCAGTTTTTGAGCTATAGCCACCAAATTTGGTGCCAAGATAGGTGATGATGACCCCCCAAAAACTGCATCAAAAGTTTGGATGCCACGCCCACCGATACTGCCCTAGCCGCCCCCATTCACCCCAACGCTTCGTCAAAAACGGGAATGCGTGTATCTTCCAGAGTTGTGGAGCTAGAGCCTCCAAATTTGGAGGGAAGATAGCTGCTAACGACCCAAAAAACTGCATCAAAGTTTTGGAGCCACGCCCACCCATTACGCCCCCAGCCCCCCGCATTTTGAAATCAGAAATGGCTATATCTCCCTCAGTTTAAGAGCTAGAGCCACCAAATTTGTTGCCAAGATAGGTGATGATAACCCCCCAAAAACTGCATCAAAAGTTTGGATGCCACGCCCACCAATATTGCCCTAGCCGCCCCCATCCACCCCAACGCTTCGTCAAAAACGGGAATGCGTGTATCTTCCAGAATTGTGGAGCTAGAGCCACCAAATTATGTAGGAAGATAGCTGGCAACGGCCCCAAAAAATCTGCATCAAAGTTTTGGAGCCACGCCCACCCATTCCGCCCCCAGCTCCCCCGCATTTAGAAATCAGAAATGGCTACATCGCCCACAGTTTTTGAGCTAGAGCCACCAAATTTGGTGCCAAGATAGGTGATGATGACCCCCAAAAACTGCATCAAAAGTTTGGATGCCACGCCCACCGATACTGCCCTAGCCGCCCCCATCCGCCCCAACGCTTCGGCAAAAACGGGAATGCGTGTATCTTCCAGAGTTGTGGAGCTAGAGCCACCAAATTTGGTAGGAAGATAGCTGGCAGCAACCCCCAAAAATCTGCCCACCCATTTCGCCCCCCTTTCCCCACCTTTTACAAACTTTGAGCTAGGGTCACCAAATTTGGTATGAAGATAGCAGTTGACATTCCACAAAGATCTGCATCAAAAATTTGGATGCCGCGCCCACCCATACCGCCCCCAGCCCCCCTTTCCCCATTTTTTTACAAACTTTGAGCTAGGGTCACCAAATTTGGTATGAAGATAGCAATTGACATTCCACAAAGATCTGCATCAAAAATTTGGATGCCACGCCCACCCATACCACCCCCAGCCCCCCCCTTCCCCACCTTTTACAAACTTTGAGCTAGGGTCACCAAATTTGGTATGAAGATAGCAATTGACATTCCACAAAGATCTGCATCAAAAATTTGGATGCCACGCCCGCCCATACTGCCCCCAGCCCCCCTTTCCCCACTTTTTACAAACTTTGAGCTAGGGTCACCAAATTTGGTATGAAGATAGCAATGGGCATTCCACAAAGATCTGCATCAAAAATTTGGATGCCACGCCCACCCATACCACCCCCAGCCCCCCTTTCCCCACTTTTTACAAACTTTGAGCTAGAGTCACCAAATTTGTAAGGAAGATAGCTTGTGGCATCCCCATCTGCATCGGAAAATCTTTAAGGCAGCGTACACCCCTGCCGCACCCGTACCACTCCTTTTTTTACCGGTTTTAATACTGGTATCGAGTATGCCGCAGTCGGTTGCGTCCGACTGCAACGTTTCCACTTGTTTCAGTTGAAAGTGTCTCCGACGTAGCCCTGGGTCTTTGACTTGCACGCCGATTTGCAATAAGTATCAGTGGTCTCAAGTGACTTTTGACAGCTGCCTTTGGCCAGATTGAAAAATGGTGTAGTACCCTCGCATATGCCGCCCTCTGTGCTGACAGAGTTCTTGCAGACAATATAACGATTGCAGTAGCCTGGCTTGCGTATCGTTGTGCCATCCGGAAATAGTCGGCAAGTATCCTTACCACTGTTTAGATACTCGGTTTGAATGCTGACCTCCAGCTGGGCAGCCAATGCCAGCAGCAGAATTTTCACATAGTTTCCTGCCAAAGCCAAAGAAGTATTATTATAATTTATCACAAATAAAACACAATTAGTTTTTGGCACCTTGCATCATTTGAACGCCTTGACTGTTGAGAAAACCCAAACCAACTAGCTGTTTGCAAGTTAAAATTTGGCATTAAATACTCAATGGGCATTACAAGACAACAGATGAGAGAGTGTACCTTACTCGCAATTTGTTTGTCGCAGTTTCGGGAGGTGGTCATATATTAAGAAACTATTTACGGTATTTCTTTAGATAAGATTCGACATGTCACATTGCAATGATATCAGCTTACGAAGCGCAACGCCACCCGTATACCCAAAAATCAACAACGGTGTGTGTTTTTTTTTTTTACTGACTTACTTTTTTCGATATTTTTTGGAAGATTTTTGGCACTGTATGACCTAGATAAATTTTGGCTTAGTACGATCTTGGACAATTTTATTTTATTACCTTACTTTAAAAAGAAAAGGGAATCAAATTGTTAGCTAAATTTGGTTAACGCATATCGCTCTATGATAAGAGCGGTATAATAATTTTCGATTTGGCGCCCACTCCAATAACAAGTGTAAATATATAAATTCTTAAGAACTGACTTATACCTTTAAATTTTGATAAGGAATGACGTTTAAGTCTACAAAAGGGAAACAAGCAAACCAGTCATTGAAACATATTTAGGGTATTCAGTAGCTATGCTATGTGCGTAAAGTGTTATATTTAATACAGTGTAGCTAGTGAGTGCCCTTTTTTGCTGTCAGCTGTTTGTCAGTTCGATGACAATACAATCGAAAGTTAAATTGAATTGAGCAATTGATAAGCTGAAAAAAGTTGTTGTTTTCATAAATAATAATTGAAAAACTTTCTTTATTATTCAGAAAATAAATGTTTTTTTATTTATATCAACACTTAAGCATTCTTATATTTTACTTTTTTTTTTTTTTTTTTTCTCTTAAAATTTTTTAATTTATTTAATAAACAAGCTTTCTGCTACCGAATTGGCAACTTAATCTAGTTTTACATTTAGGGAAGGAACAATAGATCTTAGATGACACATTGGACTAGTGGATATGTTTATATTAAATTACTTTTATTTTATTTAACTTATAATTCTCGTTGGGAGATCCTCCGGATGGCACCTTTTAATCTTCTTATCCTAGTTTTTGTAGTGAGGCGTCGGGCTAGTTGATTGGGGTGACCACCTAAGCGTTGTTGATAGCTCGATGCAAGCTTCTGCACTACGTCCCCAACTTTTGGAACCTTTAAATCCTTTTCTATGTTGCTGCTTCGGATGTACCAAGGTGCATTACTTATTCGCCTAAGTATTTGGGACAAGGCCACTCTAATTTTATTTAAATTTGTTTTTGACGCAGTGCCGTAAATTTGTAATTTTACTTCTAGCTCTAATTTTTGCATTCTATCCTCTTTTCCCAGCTGCAAATTTTTTAATTGAAAATCATGTCGTATTTTTTCTTCCTTTCCACTGTTAAAAACATCAGTTTAGTCTTTTAAATTAATAAACCATAAAATTTACTTACTTTTACAACCAAAACTCGCCTAGTGTGACCTAATTTCACCAATTCAATAATCTCGAAAGACGCTGTTTTTATAAATAGTCTGGCAACCACTCAATAACACATATAGTACAATAGTAGCAAACATACCCAGGGGCATGTTTGCTGTGTTAAAAATGCTTCTGTGTGTTTGATGTAAAGCTTTCATTGTATAACACTTTAGCACTTAACGCACATAGCATAGCTACTGAATACCCTAATTATTTATTGTATTGGTTTAGGTAGTTAAACCTGCACTTCAATGCAATTCTGATGAATTCCTACGATAACTCCTGGTATAATTCGGAAAATTAAATAGTATTCCATATAAGTGATGTTATAATATTTTAATTAAAATATGATAAAATTGGTACTTATTTCAAATTCCTCTTTTGGAGACAAACTATTTACAAAATAGTAATTTGCAGTCGGCTGCGCCGGTCGTTTTGTTTTGCTTGATACCCAAGGTATCAATGTCCGTCATGCAGGCCGTCTGTCTGACCGTTCTTCTGTGTAAACGCAACTATTTTCGACAGATAAAGCTAGAGGTCGGAAACTTCGTGAGCATCTCTTTCTGTGGTCAGGTCAGATAGTGTGTCAAGACAGCAGTGCTGCGTCCACTGCGGAGCTGGGAAATCGATAAAATCGATTTAAAGTTTTTCCAACATCTTTACAGCTAGAGTTACAAAATTTGGTGAAAAGATAGCCATAATCGTTTCTTAAACATGAGGAAACGTTGCAGTCGGACGCAACCGACTGCGGTATACTCGATACCAGTATTAAAACCGGTAAAAAGAGGCCTGATTGCAAAAAGGTACGGATGCGGCAGGGGTGTACGCTGCCTTAAAGATTCTCCGATGCAGATGGGGATGCCACCAGCTATATTCCTTCCAAATTTGCTAACTCTAGCTCAAAGTTTGTAAATGGTGGGGAGAGGGTATGGGTTGGCGTGGCATCCAAATTTTTGATGCAGATCTTTGTGGAATTTCAACTGCTATATTCATACCAAATTAAGTGACTCTAGCTCGAAGTTTGTAAAAGGCGGTGAAAGGGGGTTGGGGGGCGGTATGGGTGTGCGTGGCATCCAAATATTTGCTGCAGGTCTATGTGGGTTGTCAATTGCTATCTTCATACCAAATTTGGTGACTCTAGCTCGAAGTTTGTAAAAGGTGGTGAAAGGGGGGCTGCGGGCGGTATGGGTGGGCGTGTCATCCAAATATTTGCTGCAGGTCTATGTGGGTTGTCAATTGCTATCTTCTTACCAAATTTGGTGACTCTAGCTCAAAGTTTGTAAAAGGTGGGGAAAGGGGGCGGAATGGGTTGGCGTGGCTCTAAAACTTTGATTTGGATTTTTGAGGGTCGTTGCCAGCAGACTTCCTACTAAATTTGGTGGCTATAGCTCAAAAACTGTTGGAGATATAGCCTTTTTATACCCTTAACGCATAAAATGGGTAAAAAGGGTATAATGGTATTGTGCAAAAGTATGTAACACGCGAAAGGAATCATCTCCGACCCCATAAAAAATATATTTTCTTGATCAGCATCAACAGCCGAGACGATATAGCTATGTCCGTCTGTCCGTCCGTCCGTGTGTCCGTCTGTATGAACGCGTCGATCTCGGAGACTACAAGAGCTAGGCACTTCAGATTTTGTATATAAGTTCTCCTATACCATGAGCAGAACAAGTTTACTTCAAATTATCGATAACTATTTTGGTTTCCGATATACACATGTGATCGATTACAAGAAAATATCGAATTTGGAAAATATTAAAATGAGGGTTGAAATAATGGGTAACGATAGATTTTTTCTGAAAATTTCGTCCAAATCGGTTAAGAAACACCGGAGATATCGAATTTAATCGATTGAAGTTAAGTCCGTATACCAAAGTCTTAGATAAATTTAATTTATTTGTTGCAACTGGGTTCAGGGTATCTTCTAGTCGGGCTCTCCCAACTAGAGCCTTCTTACTTGTTATAAATGAAAACGGTTCAGTCGGGCTATTACGTCAGCGGAATACTGATAAACTGGTGGGAAGGAATTTGTGTTTAAAGGTGGAGTATATGGCGGCTGGGGTGGGCACAGCGCTCAAAAATAGGGCGTGGCCTATGTTTTTATCTATCTTTAAACTTAGTTTGGTAACTCTAGCTAAGAAACTGTGTAAGATGTAGGCGCTTCCACAATTTTCAATGCAGTTATTAGGAGGATTCTGTAGCTATTTTCTTACTAAATTTGGTGGCTTTATCTATTGTCCGTAGACGTTGCAGCCCAATCTTGACATTTTATCTGTCCCGCTAATAGGAAAAAATATTTGCAAAGTCGATATACCGTTTTTTCCCACATCCTTACAGATAGAGTTACCAAGTTTGGTGAAAAGGTCGCTTTTGGCGTCCTTTAAAAAACTGCATTAAAAATTGTGATGAAATTTTTAAGGCCGAGGTCACCCCTGCCGCAGAGAATTCAGATTAATCCGCAGTTGGTTGCGTCCGAGTGCAATGTTTACATTTGATTTTCTTTTTTTTCAGACCGCTTTAACAGCTATCAATATATCCAATTTTATTGAAAATTTAAATTTTACGGCAGCATTACGAGTGTAGAAAAAAGTTAACTTCATAGAGACAAGCAGACGGGCTTTGCACACAACCAATACACTCTTTACTTTTGGTATCAGAGTAACATCAATACGGGGCCACACAGCGAAAATTTGAAGCATCTGTTGCACTTTTACGGCTTCCGTTATAATCGCGTTCGTCACTTTACAAACAAGTAAATGTATGTAAGTTAATATAAAATGTATGAGTCAATTTAGTGTGTTCAAAATATAAAAATGGCAAATTATGAATCACTTTTATCCTAATGCGCCGCTGATCGGTTCCAATACAAAGCACTGATTTCGAATGGTGCTAGAATTGAAATAAATTATTCTTGGTTGATATCTAAGCACCAATCGATCTCAGTTCTTCAATTTGAACTGGCTGGTACATTTGGTAGAATTTGTTTGTTCAGTATTCCGTACGCGATCACAATCCCGAGTGATTATGATTCTAGCGAGTATCACAGACGACTGTGTGGGGCACAGTCTCAACCTCTGTTTAAATCTGAGAAACCTGTTACACCTGAGAAGATTTTTACAATAGATCGTATGCATGTCTTCAAAACGTTCATGTATGTGAGAGACTGTCGATCAACTCGTATTTCTGTCTTTGGCTTTTCCTTTATAGCTTACTACTCCAGCCACCTACCATACACAAACTTAGTGCGACCCTTATGTGTATCTGTATTTGCATACATACCTGCGTTTGTACATACACACCACCTTGGTTGTACCATGTAATGTACACCAATAAGCCCATGTCTGCCTTCCATGGACCAATCGAATGCGGCTAGCTACATGACCAAAAGCTTTGGCATTGCACATTTATTGCACTTCTTTTTTTTTACTTCGTTTAAATGTTTGTTTTTTACTTTGGTAATTTAATTCAAGCGTACCTAGACGAATGTTTTTTTTTTTTAAATAATTAGAATTGTTTTGGTTTCAGTTTCAAGCGGATCCCATCTAACTCGACACAAAGCAGGAAGCCTGTCACCGCAGTCTTTTGTGCATCAAGGTGCACAATTATTTCAATCTAACAGTACATGTCATATGCATGTGTAAACAATGCAACGATTGCTTTTCTGTATCTGACATCTGCTGTCTTACATTTGTTTTGTGCTTTAATTGTGGAAATATCACTTATTGGTAAATTGTTATTAAAGCTTCTCTAACGTCTCAGGTTCTTTAGTTCATACTATTCATTTTCATTGATGGTTATTTAAGATAAAAATTTTAAAACACCTATCAATAATTTTGATCGATTTGAGACCGTTAAAATTAAAACATCGAAATTCTACCATGTCATATAAGCAATAAATTTACTTAATTAAGATAAGATCAAGTTGGAAAGCTATTTTCGTCACTCCGTTAATAATATACTCTAGCAAAGAGTACTTGTTTTGCATACTTAAACCTAATTACAGATATTAAATGTCTATTTCATATTTCAAACTGCAGCAAAGTTAAACTAAAGTTACAACCTCATGGCTCGAAAACGGATCAACAAGTTTGCATTCAAACTGTCGGAATGACGGCATGACGGAAATGGCTATCAAGAATATATTTACATACATACTTTATGCGGTCAGGATGCTTTCTTTTATGCGTAACGAAAAAATGATTTTGCCAAATTATAATAAACTAAAAATAATTCAATAGAAAATCCAACGAGGATAATCACCGGTAGCGAGTAGTTTGTAAGAAATTATTAAATAATTATTGTTATTGATATTGTTACAGCTAACTATAGTAAGCCGGCGCGCCCAAAGGGCTCAATGAATAGCAACTAAGAACATGTAGGGGTTCCTGGCTTACCCAGTATGCCTTTATAAACGATATGAAAAGAAAAAATAAAAACGTTGGATTTCGTGAAAAACTTGGAACTATAGAGCAAGTCAATCGTGCAACATCAGAAATGCGAAGCACGTTCGAAAGTCGCGAATACTGCATTGCATAACATCTGGATATTCTCAGGCATTCGACAATGTTTGGTTCGAAGGTTTGATGCATAAGATCAAAGCGACTCTCTCAAATAACACACATAAAATAAGTCGTTCATCTACGACAGGAAGTTGGCAGTGCCAGCAAGTAACTTTACCCTCATCAGGCAAAATCGTCCACCCCTTAAACGTAATAGACAGATAGATGACTTACATGGCGCCGACACATTGAAGCTAAGAAAAAAAAACTCTAAAACTGAGAGCCGATTGCCTCCATTGGCTTATCAACGCTTGCTCTTCCCTTTGACGGGACTGCAAGGCCCTGCTCCATAACTCTGTTCTAAAACCAATTTACGGGTGAACGCTAGCTACAGCAACATCTACATTGTCCAGACATCCCACTCGAAAATATTGAGAACCTTCACCGGGGCAACGTTATTTGTTAGAAACCAAATAATTTAGAGAGCCTTACATATCCGTGTTAAGGAGGTCATAGCGGAACAAAAGGTAAAATATGTTAGCAAGTTCTAATCATTTCGCGAGAGAACAAGTCTTTGTCATATCCACTTAACAATCCAAAAATGAGTTTAATACACAGCATTGCGTGATGAGAGGAAAACGCTTAAAAAAATTGGTCTTTTAGTGGGCAGAACGCACTCTTCTGTGCAGAGAGTGCTTGAAAACTTCGATTTGACTGGCTCTGTCAAATCTAAGCCACGTGCTGCCAGGCCATCAAAACTGACTGATCGCGAGAAGAGGGACGTTTTAAAATCAGTGCGACTCAACCCTGGCTTAGCAGCTTTCAAGATTGGTCAGGATGTTAGGCAGAAGTTTAATAAAGATCTTCATGATGACACTATCTGGAAAATCTTAAAAAAAAGAGGGCTTACATGCCCATGTTGCGCAAAGGAAGTCACTAATATCACGGGCAAATGCAGTGAAGCGAATGGATTTCGCCAAAAAATACATTCAAATGACTCCAAATTTCTGGAATAACGTCATTTTTAGTAAAGAGAGTAAATTTTGCGTTTCTGGCATCAAAGGACGCAAACTTGTGTGGCGCACATGTGGCACAGTCTTCGAAAAACAAAACATAGTTCCAACTGTAGGCAACCTTGTCTTTATTGAATCGACAATGGACCACAAGGCTTACCTTTAATTATTGAAAGATAATTTGCACGGAAGCGCAATAAAAATTAGGGCTCAGCGGAGACTTTTGGTTTCAACAACAACAATGATACCAAACATACAGCCTTCAATGTGAATCTTTGGCTGCTTTACAATAAAGAAAACCATATGCGTTCGCCGCCTCAGTCACCAGATTTAAATCCCATTGAGCATCTTTGGGATTATTTGGAGCGTAGGATTCGTCTGCGGACTATAACATCAAAAGACATACTGAAAAATGTCTTAAAGGAGTCGTGGCTTCAAATTCCGTCAGATGTCACTCCAAAATTGGCAATTTCAATGCCCAAGCGATTGTCAGAAAACATTATAAGGAAGTGATATCCAACACCATATTAAGTTTAATATATTTTCTATGAATAAGTGCCTGTTTTTTTTTGTTGATTTTTATACTCGATACCGAAGGTAAAGAGTATATTGGTTTTGTGCAATGTCCGTCATGGTGTCTGTCCGTCTGTCCGTCCGTATGGTTGCAAGTTTTTTCCACACCCTTCAAGCTAGAGACTTGAAACTTGCCAATTCTCTTTATCTATAGGATAGTAAATTAAAGTGTCAAGATGGGGGTTCTACGATAACTGGGGAGCTGGCAAATCGATAAATTCGATAACTCAAAACCGATAAATCCACATATTTCGCACATCCTTACAGCTATAAGTACCAAATTTGGTAAGAAGATAGCTACTAGCAACCCCCAAAATACTGCATCAAAAATTTTGGAGCCACGCCCCCCCATTCCGCCCCCAGCTCCCCCGCATTTTAAAGTCAAAATAGCCCATATCTCCCACAGTTTTTGAGCTATAGCCACCAAATTTGGTGCCAAGATAGGTGATGATGACCCCCTAAAAACCGCACCAAAAGTTTGGATGCCACGCCCACCGATACTGCCCTAGCCGCCCCCATCCACCCCAACGCTTCGTCAAAAACGGGAATGCGTGTATCTCCCAGAGTTGTGGAGCTAGAGCCACCAAATTTGGTGAGAAGATAGCTGGTAACGACCCCCAAAAAACTGCATCAAAGTTTTGGAGCCACGCCTTCCCATTACGCCCCCAGCCCCCCCCGCATTTTGAAATCAGAAATGGCTATATCTCCCACAGTTTTTGAGCTATAGCCACCAAATTGTCAAATAGTGCCAAGATAGGTGATGATGACCCCCTAAAAACCGCACCAAAAGTTTGGATACCACGCCTACCGATACTGCCCTAGCCTCCCCCATCCACCCAACGCTTCGTCAAAAACGGGAATGAGTGTATCTTCCAGAGTTGTGGAGCTAAAGCCACCAAATTTGGTAAGAAGATAGCTGGCAACGACCCCCAAAAATCTGCATCAAAGTTTTGGAGCCACGCCCTCCATTTCGCCCCCCTTTCCCCACTTTTTACAATTTTCGGGCTAGAGTCACCAAATTTGGTATGAAGATAGCAATTGACATTCCACAAAGATCTGCATCAAAAATTTGGATGCCACGCCCACCCATACCACCCCCAACCCCCCTTTCCCCAATTTTTACAAATTTCGAGCTAGAGTCACCAAATTTGGTATGAAGATAGCAATTGACATTCCACATAGATCTGCATCAAAAATTTGGATGCCTCGCCCACCCATACCACCCCCAACCCCCCTTTCCACACTTATTACAAATTTCGAGCTAGAGTCACCAAATTTGGTATGAAGATAGCAATTGACATTTCACAAAGATCTGCAACAAAAATTTTGATGCCTCAACTACCCATACTGCCCCCAGCCCCCCCCCTTTTCCCTACATTCTACAAACTTTGAGCTAGAGTCACCAAATTTGGAAGGAATATAGCTGGTGGCATCCCCATCTGCATCGGAGAATCTTTAAGGCAGCGTACACCCCTGCCGCATCCGTACCCCTTTGCAATCAGGCCTCTTTTTACCGGTTTTAATACTGGTATCGAGCATGCCGCAGTCGGTTGCGCCCGACTGCAACGTTTCTACTTGTTTACTTTGTACGCAGACTTTTTCTGACCCTAAATCCCTACTTTTTTAAGTTTTTTAAATAAAAGCAAGTGGAAAGTTTTTCCAACATCTTTACAGCTAGAGTTACAAAATTTGGTGAAAAGATAGCCATAATCGTTTCTTAAACATGAGGAAACGTTGCAGTTGGACGCAACCGACTGCGGTATACTCGTAACCAGTATTAAAACCGGTAAAAAGAGGCCTTATTGCAGGGGTACGGATGCGGCAGGGGTGTACGCTGCCTTAAAGATTCTACGATGCAGATGGGGATGCCACCAGCTGTCTTCGTTGCAAATTTGGTGACTCTAGCTCAAAGTTTGTAAAATGTAGGGAAAGGGGGGGGCTGGGGGCGGTATGGGTAGTTGTGGCATCAAAATTTTAGATGCTGATCTTTGTGAAATGTCAATTGCTATCTTCATACCAAATTAAGGGACTCTAGCTCGAAGTTTGTAAAAGTGGGGAAAGGGGGGCTGCGGGCGGTATGGGTAGTTGTGGCATCCAAATTTTTGACGCAGATCTATGTGAAATGTCAATTGCTATCTTCATACCATATTTGGTGACTCTAGCTCAAAGTTTGTAAAAGGTGGGGAAAGGGGGGCGGAATGGGTGGGCGTGGCTCCAAAACTTTGATGCAGATTTTTGGGGGTCGTTGCCAGCTATCTTTCTACCAAATTTGGTGGCTCTAGCTCCACAACTCTGGAAGATACACACATTCTCGTTTTTGACGAAGCGTTGGGGCAGCTGGGGGGTGGCTAGGGCATTATTGGTCGGCGTGGAATCCAAACTTTTGATGCAGGTTTTGGGGGGTCATCATCACCTATCTTGACACCAAATTTGGTGGCTAAAGCTCAAAAACTGTGGGACATATAGGCTTATTTGACTTTAAAATGCGGGGAGGCTGGGGGCGGAATGGGTGGGCGTGGCTCCAAAATGTTTGATGCAGTATTTTGGGGGTGGCTAGTAGCTATCTTCTTACCAAATTTGGTAGTTCTATCTGTAAGGATGTGCGAAATATGTGGCCTTATCGGTTTTGAGCTATCGAATTTATCGATTTGCCAGCCCTCCAGTTATCGTAGAGCCCCCATCTTGACACTTTAATTTACTATCCCATAGATAAAGAGAATTGGAAAGTTTCAAGTCTCTAGCTTGAAGGGTGTGGAAAAAACTTGCAACCATACGGACGGACAGACACCATGACGGACATTGCACAAAACCAATATACTCTTTACCTTCGGTAACGAGTACTATAAGGAATGTGCCGAAAAGAAACTGCACACATAATATCTAGTATAACTTTCAAGTTTTTTATTCGATTTCAACATATTTTTGTTTTGTATTTTGGGGAAAAACGTTAACTTTAAATTTACATTAAGAAAATTTAAAAAATAATTTAGCCTCTTATTTTCAATCGAATTTTTTGTTTAACCCCTCTCATCAGGTTTTGCACACCCTCTTCGGTAACCCTGCCGGCTGCACGCTTCCAGTTTTTTTTAAAGTCCTTCATATTTTCGGAGAGACTGCCGTTCTTTATTAAGTTGCGCTTTATGGCCGAAAATCTCTCAATGGGACGAAGCTCTGTGCAATTTGGTGGGTTCTCCTCTTTTGACACAAATTTGATGTTTTTAGTGTCAAGTAAGTCTTTCTGATAAACGTCAGCGTTAATTGTGCCCTTTGTGAAAAATGGGCTTGTTTTTAAGCCACAGGTGCAAATGGCCTGCCATATCAGCACTTTCTCTCCAAATTTATCCACTTGAATTTTGGACACTGAGTCGTCAATCTCTCCACCTTTAGTTTTTGTATAAAAATTTTTACGTATGTTTCGTCGTCCATAATAACGCATTCAACTGCATCAGTGAGCAAGCGATCATAGAGCTTACGCACTCTCGTTTTGCCGACTTATACATGGCGGAGATATTTTTGGGAACTTTTTTTTTTTGTATGTTATGCCGTTGCTTTATTCGTTGAACCATACTTGCACTAGTATGGGCTTTCCTTATCAAATCCCAAACAGACAACGTGGGATCTTTGTGAAGTAATTTTATAACATTCTTATCAACACTTTCATCCTGTGGAACTTTTTTTCTTCCAGTTTTTGGCAAATCTGTACGCAAACTTTTTCTGGCAAGTGTATGCCAGCAATGCTCAATTGGATTGAGGTCAGGACTCTGCGCTGGAGTTTTCAGCAAATGTGTCCTATTGTATGCAAGATACATTTTCGTATTATGTATCATGTGATTTGGGTCATGATCTTTTTGAAAGTAATACGAGCTTGATACTCCTAACTTTTCCACGCCAAATTCGGGGGCCAAGTTTTTTTTAATGCATCAATTACTACGTTTATGCTTGCTGATATCATGATTTTTTTAAATCACGCTTTTTAAAATACGCCTGTTTATGCTATTTTATAAATATCATGATTTTGTTGAAGGGGGAGCCACCTATGAAAATTATAAAATGATTTGGCAGCTTCATATGAAAAAAGTGGCAACACATCAGCACAAGGTTTTTTTAATTAAACTGCTTGCGCGAACATCGCAGATGGTCCGTTGTCTTTTAGTACGGAGTATGGAGCACATGAAGGCTTTAAGACGTGGATGGAATTTAGCACAGGCCAAACGCAAGAAAATTTTAATGCAAGTGAACTTGCTGCCTTGACGTTATTAAGACCGCGGTTGCGAATAGTTCATAGTTATGTTGAGCTGCGCAAAAAACAATTCAGGCCGAGCCCTGATCTGGCTTTATTAAGCGAATTGGAACAGCCCTCTGACTGGATATTAATCAGGCTGTGTATCGGTGGAATATAACGCCAATTTTTTAAGGCAACACCTAAAAGAATACTTGCTTAACAACTAACAACTAAGACAAAGTTATGCTACATAAAGAATACAATACAAACTGTAATAAGTAACATCTTGTTACTTTGAGGTTCGCTTATTCAATGTCTTTATTGAAATCAAAATATATTCTTGGCTTATGCCTAACATTTATAAACTTATGCTGTTATCAGTTAACAGCTACAAAGAGGGAGAGCGATTGTACTCATACGTTTGGCTAAAGTGCAAGCGCGGCGTTTCCCGTAGGGCAACGGTCTCACGCTTGCGTGGCCTTCTTAAGAGGCTTCATATTACTTACACGCGCAGACCATATGTATGTATGTGCTTTGGTATGCGCATACATATATATGTTTATGCTGAGCGTGTTAAGGTTAATTTATACTTGCAACAAAGTGTTACAAGTTAGGTTTTATATATATTTGAAATAAAATATATGAATACACTACACCTCCCTTTTAAAAAAAATAACGTAATATTATGAATAAGTAGTTATTTATAGTATACATGATTGTAATTATTAGAAATATAAAAATTGAATAATATAAGACTATAAAAGTATAAAAATTTAGCGTTATATTTGCTTTTTTAAATGATTTATTTTATATGTTTCCTTTTTTTTCTTAAATAAGTTTTATATGTATATGTCAGACCGTTTTAAAATAATTGTTTTTTAAATTATTTTATTTTATTTTTCGTATGTATTATTTTATATTACCATATATTTTATCCTAATTTTATATAAGAATATATATATTTATTTTTTTATTTTATTATTTTGTTTTATTTTTTATTTTTTTTTATTTATTTTTTTTTTTTTATTTTTTTTTATTTTTTTTTTTGATTATGATGTTATCTCTTTCTCCTATGTTGTTTTATTTTTTTTTTATTTTTTTTTTTTTATTTTTTTTTTCTGTCTTGTGGTGTTGTGTAGAAGACGTTATAGTACTGTCAATCTTTGCACGAGTAATGGTGCATTTACACTAGTTGATGCAGCGTCAATTCTAGCTATATCAACAATTGATATCCAACGTCAACGCATTTGTTGTGTTTACATTAGTTGATTGAGTTGACAAAAAAACCGAGTTGCCATATAATTTTCGAGTTGAGCAACGCGCAAGATGCCAACGCGTTGATATTGAAGTTGAGAGTAATTTACACCAGTTGATATCCACATTCGTTGACATTCACGTTGCTAAGCATTTTTCGTTGACGTCGATATTGTGAATGTATCGAAACTGATTTTAATCGATATTGTGTTGTTTTGTTAATTGAGAAAAGTAAAAAAGTGGTAATTACTAATGCATATGTAACTTAAAACTAATTGAAATGCAATTTGTTTACTTTAGAATAAAATCAGAACAATGGCAACAGCGAAGAAGAGCAAAATAGCGGCAGCAGTGGTTTTGGCTCTAGCTCTTGAGGACGAGGAAGAGCAAGATCTAAAAAACGCAAGCGAGCTATGCACTATGGGGAAAAAGTCGAACATTTTCGCATTAATTGTAAATGTAAAGCTAGAGTCTTGAATTTTTCCATGTGTAATACTAATAATTATCTACAATTTCGGATTTTTTTTTTTTATCGGACCACGCCTTCTTCCACGCCTCTTATATACATACAGATAACTAATTATACACCCAGTTCATAAAGTTGATATACAACTCATATTAATTAAATTTAATAATTTTTTAATGCAAATAATTAACAATGAAATGTAACATATATACATATATATGTATAATTAATATAATTAATTTTTTCAGCCAAAAGGCTGCTTCTCCATTTCTTGTTTTTTTCGCTGAAACATAAGCAGCATGCAACAAAAGCGACACTTCATTTTGTTCTTTTTAGCTAACTGAGTTGCTAATTTTAGTTTTAATCTTGGTCCTGCTTTCATTTAGCTTAAACGCCCGCGATCTGCTTTCTTCGGTGGTATGTTACTACTATTAAAAGCCAAACGAAGACTGGATGCAAGCCAAAGCGAATGTTTTCTTTTGAAATAATCCAGATTTCTCTTGCATTTTGACAATTTGTATTTTACAAACTTGGTGAACTTCTGTACTTTTTCATTAATTATAAGAAGCGGATCTTCTGTTATCTTCGATCTGTCTATTTTTTGCAAAATAAATTCGATTAAAGGTGAATCTTGGCGATTGTTGTCGCACCAAGCTGTAAGCAACGTCGAATGGCAAAACTCATACACAACTGCAATGTGTGTATTTTACGCATAGTTGTAGCCATTAGTAGCAAATGAAAATATTAATATTTGGTTCACAATAGTTTTATTAGTAACGTACAACCTTTACTTTGCGATGCCTTTCGACGCCTTGAAAGTTACATTCCACAGAAACACAAAACAAATTTATTAGTTGGGGCCTACAAAAATATATATAGAACAACACATTGGACAATTGGACAATAAAGCACATTTACTAAAAAATCACTAATAACAGTTTATTCTACATACATTGACTCATAGTTTCCATATCACAAAATGTCAAGCTTTGTTTACAGTCAAGTTTACGCCAATGTGAAATGAAGAGAATTTTACATGTGCATTTACGATAAATGATCACGCCAAACATATCGATACTTTTCGATACTCTACATCACGTACCGCTGCCCGCAAAAATTTAAAAAAAAAACTTTTTACGCCTTTTGGAGTATTGTAAATAATAAAATGAAGTCAATTTTATAATATCGAACACAAAAAATATTGCATTTATGCGAAAATTTTCGACTTTTTCCCCATAGTGCAATGTGGGTTCAAGAACTCTATTTGGATCGCGAGGAAAGTGGTTTTTTCCGATCATTTATTTATTTTTAAATAGCTTTATATTACTAATTTTTGTTTTTTATAGACTGCACAGTTGAAAAAGCAGACAACACTAATAAAAACGGATGGTGAAGCGAAGTGCTGCCACCTCTAATATGTACATAAAGTTTGTCAACACAAAGCAAAAGAATGAACATGAGCTCAACTTAATTTTGTGTTGTCAACGCGCCGATTGTGACTTCAACTGTTGACACAAAGTGTTTACGTAAAACTATGTTTACACTCAGAGCAACAATTGATGATTTTCGCATTGTCAATCTACTGTCAACGCAAAAGTTGATCAAGTTGATAGCTGTTCACACTAGGATTGATAAAGTTGATATCAACGTTGACTTGTTTATCAACTAGTGTAAATCCACCATTACTGGACTCTTGCATGAAACTTGACCACATTAGAAAAGCCCATTTTTCAAACACACATCCCTCATCCATCCTACCCTCCGTTACTACCCTTAATATAAATAAAATATATAGTTATATACAGTGACTCACACCCTCAATGATGCAGTGTCAAATAAAAAGTTTAAGGTGCTTTATATTTTAAACTAGAGGAAAAACAAAAAATGTTTAAACGCCAATTTGTTTTATGTTATATCACATTTAAAAAGGAACTTTATTTGTTTCTAAAATATTGCTAAGTTTTATATATACACTAAAACTAAAAATACATCTTAAATATAGCTCACAGCTTAAAAGATGCAGACACAAACCAGTTATATTTTTGCCGAATAAAAGGTTAAATAAGGGTTTTAGTACTTAGTATGTAATCCCTTAACCTTTACAACAGCCCTTAACCTATTATTCATCGAAGAGACTAGCTTCCGAGTGGTTTCCGGGCATATTTTGCTCCATTCCTCTATCAGAGCATTTTTAAGGTCATATTTGCTGGAAATCCGATGATTCCGGATGTTGTTCTCCAGCATAGTACACAAATTTTCATTAACATTTAAATCTGGAGACTGGGCTGGAGGAATCATGACTTGGGGGCAGTTCCAGGTAAGCCAGGACTGCACTATTCCGGACGTATGTTTGGGGTCGTTGTCGTGGTAGAACCGGGAATCACGTCGGATTCCTAACTTTTTGGCGCTTTGGAGCAAATTTTCTTTAAGAATATTGAGGTACATAGTCTTATCCATCGTCGACTCAAAAAACGCCAAGTTTCCGACGCCGGCTGCCGACATGCATGCCCATACCATCACACTTCCTCCGCCATGCTTAACTGTTGCTTTTACATTTTTTGGATCCAGCTCAGTGTTGGGCTGTCGCCACACAAAATTTCACTCGTTCGACCCAAAAAGGTTGAATTTGGACTCGTCTGCAAAAATTACTGTGTTCTTTTAAGCTGTGACCTATATTTAAGATGTATTATTAGTTTTTAGTGTATATATAAAACTTAGCAATATTTTAGAAACAAATAAAGTTCCTTTTTTAAATGTGATATAACATTAAACAAATTGGCGTTTAAACATTTTTTGTTTTTCCTCTAGTTTAAAATATAAAGCACCTTAAACTTTTTATTTGACACTGCATCATTTAAGGTGTGAGTCACTGTACATGATTGTTATCTTATAAATAAGATATAATTCTTCGTAGAGCTGAAGGCCTGGACGCTAGCGCTCTTTAAATTCACTTAGCTTAAGTATTTTTTCTGATTTATAGCTAACATTAAAAAAAGAAAAAAAAAATATATATATTCCAAGAAGTGAGCGTAATTGATGAAGTTTTGAGATTGCTAGAGCAATTTAAAGTCTTCGAAATGAAGCAAAAATATACAAATTTTTGGTTCCATTTTAATACTCGTAACCGAAGGTAAAGAGTATATTGGTTTTAGGCAATGCTCGTCATGGTGTCTGTCCGTCTGTCCGCCCGTATGTGTGCAAGTTTTTTCCACACCCTTCAAGCTAGAGACTTGAAACTTTCCAATACTCCTTATCTATGGGATAGTAAATTAAAGTGTCAAGATGGGGGTTCTACGATAACTGGGGGGCTGGCAAATCGATAAATTCGATAACTCAAAACCGATAAATCCACATATTTCGCACATCCTTACAGCTAGAACTACTAAATTTGGTAAGAAGATAGCTATTAGCAACCCCCAAAAAACTGCATCAATATTTTTGGAGCCACGCCCCCCCGCATTTTAAAGTCAAAATAGCCTATATATCCCACAGTTTTTGAGCTTTAGCCACCAAATTTGGTGCCAATATAGGTGATCCATCCGCCCCAACGCTTCGTCAAAAACGGGAATGCGCGTATCTGCCAGAGTTGTGGAGCTAGAGCCACCAAATTTGGTAGGAAGATAGCTGGTATTGACCCCCAAAGAACTGCATCAAAGTTTTGGAGCCACGCCCATTTGGCCCCCCTTTCCCCACCTATTACAAACTTTGAGCTAGAGTCACCAAATTTTGTATGAAGATAGCAATTGACATTTCACATAGAAAAAAGTTGGATGCCACGCCCACCCATACCGCCCCCAGCCCCCCTTTCCCCATTTTTTACACACTTCGAGCTAGAGTCACCTTGTTTGGTATGAAGATAGCAACATTCGACGAAGATCTGCATCAAAAACTTGGATGCCACGCCCACCCATACCGCCCCCAGCCTCACTTTCCCAACTTTTACAAACTTCGAGCTAGAGTCACCAAATTTGGAAAGAAGATATCTGGTGGCATCCCCATCTGCATCGGAAAATCTTTAAGGCAGCGTACACCCCTGCCGCATCCGTATCCTTTTGCAATCAGGCCTCTTTTTACCGGTTTAAATACTGGTAACGAGTATACCGCAGTCAGTTGCGTCCGACTGCAACATTTCCACTTGTTTTAATAGAAAATGTAATCAATACATGTATAAATATATATTAATTGAAAGTTTGAAGCCTTGGCTTTAAAATAAAATTAATTTGAGGAAAATTGTTCCATTAGTTCATGAGCAATAAGCGATTTTGTGAAACACTCAGATTGAGACCTCATTATTGAAAAAAAAAAAAAAATTAAACAGTTAATACATTTGGCATAAGGTTGGAGCCCGCCGTAAAATTACATACACAGGCACTTACCTAATTGCACTGATCCAGCTTTCCAAATGCGTATTCCAACGCACTCCTGCTCGAAATGTAAATTGCATATTTTAGTGCAAGTGTTGAGACTTGAAGTGTCTAATTTAAGGTTCTCTCACCACTCTTCTCCAGATCAGGCAATACGCGAAACTATTTGTTGCCACCAACGCAGCTCTTGACAGCACAGCTGTATCGCACTCGTTTTGCATCATTTGCCATGTTTGAGTTAAAATTTATTAATTAAATATCAATAAAATAATTTGGTGTGTAGTTTTAATAAAAACTGATTTAATTTTCACTTTTAAAAATCGCTTATAAACCTCACCGTATCGTTGAATCGTCAGCACAAAAGCGAGGCAAACGCTTGTTAAAGTGCGCGAAGCTATTGTTTGTTGTTGTTTTCACTTGCCGCACTTATTGTAACGCACGTCACTTACATATGTTTATACTCGTTACCGAAGGTATCTGTCCGTCCGTATGAATACAATTTTTATCGACACCCTTCAAGCTTAAAACTTGCAACTTTCCAAATATCTTTTTCTATGGCTGAGAATGACAAAGTGTCAAGATTGGAGTTCTACGATAACGGGGGCTGATAAATTCGATAAATTCGATAACTCAAAACCGATAAATCTACATATTTCACACATCCTTACAACTAGAATTACAAAATTTGGTAAGAAGATAGCTATTAGCAACCCCCAAATAACTGCATCAAAAAAAATTTTGGAACTACGCCAACACATTCCGCCTCCAGCCCCCCTCCGTCCCCTGGATGCAACGCCCACCAATAATGCCCTAGCAGCCCCCATCCGCCCCAACGCTTCATCGAATACGGGAATGCGTGTGTCTTCCAGAGTTGTGGAGCTAGAGCCACCAAATTTGGTAGGAATATAGCTGGCAACGACCCCCAAAGAACTGCATCAATTTTTGGAGCCATGCCCACCCATACCGCCCACAGCCCCCCTTTCCCCACCATTTACAAACTTCGAGCTAGAGTCACCAAATTTAGTATGAAAATGGCAATTGACATCCCACATAGATCTTCAGCAAAAACTTGGATGCCACGCCCACCCATACCGCCCCCAGCCCCCCTTTCTTCAGTTTTACAAACTTCGAGCAAGAGTCACCTAATTTGGTGTGAAGAAAGCAATTGACATCCCTCAAAGATCTGCATCAAAAATTTGTATGCCACGCCAACCCAAACCACCCCCAGCCCCCTTCCCACACTTTTTACAAACTTTGAGCTAGAGTCACCAAATTTGGTATGAAGATACCAATTGACATACCACAAAAATCTGCATCAAAAATTTCGATACCACGCCCACCCACACCGCCCCCAGCCCCCCTTTCGCCACCTTTTACAAACTTTGAGCTAGAGTCACCAAATTTGGCGTGAAAATAGCAATTGACATAGCACAAAGATCTGCATCGAAAATTTGTTTGCCTCGCCCACCCAAACCTACCCTTTCCCCCACCTTTTACAAACAAACTTTGAGCAAAAGTCACCAAATTTTGAAGGAAGATTGCTGTTGGCATCCCCATCTGCATCGGAGCATCTTTAAGGCAGCGTAAACCCCTGCAGCATCCGTACCCCTTTGCAATCAGGCCTCTTTTTACCGGTTTTAATACTGGTATCGAGTATGCCGCAGTCGGTTGCGTCCGCCTGCAACGTTTCCACTTGTTAATAAACGAATTGCTCAACAATTCACAACATATACAACTAGACACAAAAATTAAAAAAAAAAATTGTATATCACGACTAAAATTTAGAATTAAATATTTAAATGAAAAAATGAGGATTCAGATGCAAAAACAAAAGTAAATGGGCCACAAGAAATATTTATAAATATTACTTTAGTTTTAGTATTATATAATAATATAATATAATTTATATTGTTAAATAAAAAGTTATTTAAAAAAATTAATTCCGACAACAAATTTATTTTATATTTTTCATTTCAAATTCTTTCATTTGCTGCAGCTAACAATTACACTAGCAAGAGCAGTGCCGTATATGAAGTCATAGCTGTCTCTTTCTTATCTATCTCTTGCTCACTGCTCTCTTTGTAAAATAAGTACGTCGCCACAGCGGAATAGAACACCTTATTATTGTTTCACCATGGTCTCGCTCGTGAGCTAACGCAAGGCGTATTAAACAAGGTGGCAGCGACGTCGACGTCGCGTTGCCTTACGAAAAAGAAATTTGTTCTCGCATGCACATGTATACACACACACATATGCATTTTTATTTTTTGCTGCTAAGTGTGCCTTGCGTAAGGCAACAGCAAAGAGGGCGACGTCGACGTCGCTGCCACCTTGTTAAATACGCCTTGAGCTAACGAACGCTGTCTGTTGCTTTGAATTCGCTTTATTTTGTTTGCGCTTTGAATTCGCTTTGTTTTGTTTGTGCTTAGTTGCAAGCAGTGCTGCCAGTCTAGCAATTTAGTTGCTAGATCTGGCAACTTTTCAAAAAATTTGCAACTCATATTTTAAAAATGCTATTAAACACAAATCTAGCAATTTTAATTATTTTTTAATTTTAGCAACTTTATTATAAAACTACCAATCTTAAGATTTTTGTTTTGGATTTATGCATTTTGTATACCTTTTTGTCATCGACTGAACAAATTACGATTAATTGTGGTTCACAAATATATCGGAACTTGTATTTAACTCAGTGATAGTGTTTGATAAAGGCCCAACCAAACGATGCTTACGTGCATGCAGAGCCACTGCACGCAAAGTTTCAACATATGCTACGTCGTGTATCCGCCCAAACGATGCTTATGCACGGTTTCGTTCAGTTTTATTTTTTAACGAATGCATAAGCGCCGCATGCATAGTTTCACTGAATTGAAACCATGCAGCAATGCATTGGGCATAGAGTTGTCGCAGTCTTTTTATTGTATGGAAAATATTTAAAAAAATTGTTAAATATTCATTTTATTGTTTATAAACACATTGATATAATATACTAGTTATATGAAACATGTGTTGTCTTTATTTTTAACATAATATTACATGAAATGTTAACATTTATTTTTTAATGGAATAAAAAAAGCACATGTGGCAACAATGGTTGGCAAAAACAAAGAAGAAGAAGAGACAAAGCACTTAAGCAACGTATGGCTATAGACGTTGATGCATAATGCATAAGCATGCATTTCGTTCATTCTTGCAGCGGCTCTGCATGCACGAAAGCATCGTTTGGTTGGGCCTTAACTCTTTTAAGGTGTTCTGTGATTGAAGCAAGATGCCTAGAATTTACAACAAAATAGCGGAATTCGGCATAAAAATCCTTTTGCAGCCATGGTCGAACGCAGAAGTCGAGCGAATATTCTCGCAGATGAATCTAATAAAAGCAAATTACGCAACGCCATAAGCATAAAAACATAAAATGCAATTTTGTATGTGAGGTTAGTTTTAAATTTCCAAAATTCTGATAGAAATGCAAATTGAACGTATTAAACTTCGAATATTTCAACAGGTATGGACTACAAAGACATGGAAACTGTTGCCCCAATTATGTAGTACCGTAAAAGTACTTGACTCAAATTACTGGAAATAATAAGTACGCCGACGAATGCGAAGCTGACGAGCTGGATGATATTTTAAGTATTCTGTAGCTAAATGTCAATATAATTGTTCATGTTCCTTTTACAATTTTTATATGTTCCTGAAAAAACATATGTTATTTGTTGAAAATTAACATTTTAATTAATTTTAATTTTAGCAAATTTTTTTCCCAAATCTAGCAATTTTTGCCTCGGAGATTCTGGCAGCACTGGCTGCAAGGCATACTTAAGGCCCAACCAAACGATGCATTCGTGCATGCAGAGCCGCTGCAAAAATGAACGAAATGCATTCTTATGCATTATGCATCAACGTCTATAGCCATACGTTGCTTAAGTGCATTGTCTCTTCTTCGTCTTTCTTTTTGCCAACCATTGTTGCCACATGTTCTTTTTTTATTCCATTAAAAAATATATGTTAACATTTTATGTAATATTATGTTAATAATAAAGACAACACATGTTTCTTATATCTAGTATATTATATCAATGTGTTTATAAACAATAAAATGAAGATTTAACAATATTTTTAAATATTTTCCATACAATAAAAAGACTGCGACAACTCTATGCCCAATGCATTGCTGCATAGTTTCAATTCAGTGAAACCATGCATGCGGCACTCATGCATTCGTTAAAAAATAAAACTGAACGAACCCTTGCATAAGCATCGTTTGGGCGGATACACGGCGTAGCATATGTTGAAACTTTCCGTGCAGCGGCTCTGCCTGCACGAATGCATCGTTTGGTTGGGCCTTTAATAAGGTAATCCCGCTCTTTTGCTCGACCTCTTTTTCTGTTGCCTTACGATTCAGTCTCGTTGCGAACGTTGTGAGCGACGCGCATACGCGAACGATACTTTACCGTTTTAACCTAAAAAAATGCATTACTCTTTTGCTCTCACTCTCGCTCTCTTTTGCTCTCATTTTTCATAAGGCAACGAGAGAGCGGAGTGAGATTACTTTATTAAGTATTCCTTTCTTAAGGCCTATATACTCTCGACTTAACTTAACTTAACTTAACGTAACTTAACTTAACTTAACGTAACTTGACTTAACTTAAGGAAAGGGCTGTTTGGTCTCGACTTAACTTAACTTAACGTAATAGTCAGCTGACTCAATCTACCTTATGGCTCTCAATGTTAGCGTTTAGTGCAATTCTGTATTGCTTCGTTTGTAAATACACACACACACACTTACAGACTTACATAGCGGACTTCTTTAATAAGAGAATGAACTGACGAGTGAGGAACTCAAATTCAAAAAGTAAACCCAAATTCAATAAAATATTATTTTTGTTCAAGAAAACGTGCTCATAGCAATAATACAGGTACAAACACACCAACAAACAGGTGTTAACACATCGCCCGTGAGTTCCAACACTCATTGATATTTTAAACAAGCTTAAAATTGAATAAAAAATTTACATATTTTTATATAAAAATATTAATTTACCAAGGTTTTGGCTTTACAACCTTGTAATTTTATCATTAAGAAACAAAGTACCACTTCAACCTCAGAAGAGATAAGACGTGTTACAGCAAAGCCTGAAACCGCGACAAACAGCAAACAAAACCAATCTGCCCAGCAATAACAAACATGCACGAACCACCTGACATGCGGACATACGGACTAAAATCCAACAACACAAACCTAGGCGAACCCAAGTAAATAACAATAAAAAGAAACGACAACAACACTTCTGGAAACGTTTCACCATTCGAAATCAAAAAAACAATAGACTACGCTTGCGATGGGGAAGTCGAAACATGCAAGAAAACAAAAGACGGCTCACTCTTAATCAAAACAAACAAGTGGAAACGTTGCAGTCGGACGCAACCGACTGCGGCATACTCGATACCAGAATTAAAACCGGTAAAAAGAGGCCTTAATGCAAAGGGGTACGGATGCGGCAAGGGGTTTACGCTGCCTTAAAGATTCTCCGATGCAGATGGGGATGCCACCGGCTATCTTCATACCAAATTTGGTGACTCTAGCTGAAAGTTTGTAAAAGGTGGGGAAAGGGGGGGGCTGGGGCGGTATGGGTAGTTGTGGCATCAAAATTTTTGTTGCAGATCTTTCTGAAATGTCAATTGCTATCTTCATACCAAATTTGGTGACTCTAGCTCGAAATTTGTAATAAGTGGGGAAAGGGGGGCTGGGGGCGGTATGGGTGGGCGTGGAATCCAAATTTTTGATGCAGATCTTTCTGAAATGTCAATTGCTATCTTCATACCAAATTTGGTGACTCTAGCTCAAAAATTGTAAAAAGTGGGGAAAGGGGGGCGAAATGGAGAGCGTGGCTCCAAAACTTTGATGCAGTTTTTTGGGGGTCGTTACCAGCTATCTTCCTACCAAATTTGGAGGCTCTATCTCCACAACTCTGGAAGATACACGCATTCCCGTTTTTGACGAAGCGTTGGGATGGATGGGGGCGGCTTGGGCAGTATCGGTGGGCGTGGCATCCAAACTTTTGATGCAGTTTTTAGGGGGTCATCATCACCTATCTTGGCACCAAATTTGGTGGCTATAGCTCAAAAACTGTGGGAGATATGGGCTATTTTGACTTTAAAATGCGGGGGGCTGGGGGCGGAATGGGGGGGCGTGGCTCCAAAATTTTTGATGCAGTATTTTGGGGGTTGCTAATAGCTATCTTCTTACCAAATTTGGTACTTCTAGCTGTAAGGATTTGCGAAATATGTGGATTTATCGGTTTTGAGTTATCGAATTTATCGATTTGCCAGCCCCCCAGTTATCGTAGAGCCCCCATCTTGACACTTTAATTTACTATCCCATAGATAAAGAGAATTGGAAAGTTTCAAGTCTCTAGCTTGAAGGGTGTGGAAAAAACTTGCAACCATACGGACGGACAGACGGTCAGACGGACAGACACCATGACGGACATTGCACAAAACCAATATACTCTTTACCTTCGGTATCGAGTATAAAAACAAATTAAAAGCCCTTAAACTACTAAAACTAAAACTAATGACAAATATTGAAAGCACTGCCACCGAACACAAAACTCTAAATTCCACAAAGGGAGTCATTTACTGCAACGAATTGCGGCATAGCCGAAATTGAAATGAAAAAAATTGCCTAAACTGCAACAACAATCCGGATATCGACCACCAACACAGCCCCCTCGACCGCAAATGCCCCGCATTCTTGAAACAACAAGAACTAACAGCTATAAAAATTACAGAAAAAACAGACCACAAAACTGCACTTAACATCTATAACAACCGACACGGCCAACACATCAGAACATATTTTGCAAAAACTCTCAGCAATACAACACAACACTCAACCATCACGCAAGCACCAAATACATACACGCCAACAAACACATCGCCAATCACCCAGCTCACACCACCTACTAAAGCAACACACCAAACCATATCAGCTGCACTGCGCGCAGAAAGCACACTCAATGCTGCCTCTAACACAACATCATCAACCAGAACACCACCATCAGAAGCATCTACATAGCAACCTAACTCGACCGAACCAGAAGACATGGATACTGACAACACCTACCATACCAACGCAGCAAACAAGCCATACACATCACACCTCACAGAAGACCTAAAAATCAAACTGTATGCTAAAGATAATTCCAACAATCTTTCTACCACCCTCAAAACAACCAAATCAAACACTAAAATCAAAACCAAACCATCAAACAAGAACAAATACACAATAGCGAAAGCGACTCCATTTAAAAAAAATTAAATTTTTAATTTAACCCTTAACCTAAACTTAATTTAATTTAACTTTAACCTAAATCAAACCAAACCCATAACACCCAAAATGTTTAATATGTCACTCGTAATACTACAATGGAACATTAAGGGTTACACAAACAACTACAGTGAGCTCTCAACTTTGATTAAAAAATACTCACCACAAATCATTTGTCTCCAAGAAACCCATTATTACAACAGAAACACCCCCATTCCCGTCCCAATAAATAACCTAAAAATACGAACACAGCCTCCAACCGATTTGGTGGAGTGGCCATATAAGTCCACAAATCCATACAACACACACAAACAAACCAACCTAGAACCCTAGAAACTCTTGGAATAGAAATCATGTCCAAAACAAAAGAATCAGAATCAGAAATATTGAATTAACCAACTTTATAGGAAATTTTCCCACGATTTCAAATCTGCAATCCTTAATACAACCAGATTTTTTGTTTAGAAGATATAGCTCTGTAAAGTTGACTGATTTTTTGTGTTGCATACAAATCGCAATTTTAATGATATTTTGTCGGCTTTGAGATACAATAATTCAAAAAAATAACAAACGGATCATCATTATTTTTGAATCTATTAATAGATCTCTTTATTTAAAAATAGAATAAAAATTGTAATGTTTGCTTTGCGGTTGGCCAGGTAAATCGATATACCAGCTCTCCATTTTTCACTATTTTTCAACTTTGATGGAAAATAAAAAAAAAGTATCACACTTTACATTTGCCATATTTTCAAAACTTTTTCTTTGGTTATAACACAAAAAGTTTCAGCTGCCCGAATTTGCCCCTGTGGTTTTTAGGTAAGTCATAGGTAAACAAGTAAGAAGGCTCCAGTCGGGAGAGCCCGACTAGAAGATACCCTGAACCCAGTTGCAATAAATAAATTAAAATTATATAAGACTTTGGTATACTGACTTTACTTCAATCGATTCAATTCGATATCTCCGGTGTTTCTTAACCGATTTAGACGAAATTTTTAGAAAAGTTCTATCGTTACCCATTATTTCAACCCTCATTTTTACATTTTCCAAATTCGATATTTTTTGTTATCGATTCCTTGTGTATATCGGAAACCAGAATAGTTATCGATAATTTGAAGCAAACTTGTTCTGCTCATGGTATAGGAGAACTTATATACAAAATCTGAAGTCTCTAGCGTCTGAAGTCTCTGAGATCCACGCGTTCTTACAGACGGACAGACGGACGGACAGACGGACATGGCTATATCGTCTCGGCTGTTGATGCTGATCAAAAATATATATACTTTATGGGGTCGGAGATGCTTCCTTCTGCCTGTTACATACTTTTGCAGAAAACCGTTATACCCATTTTACCCATTTTATGGATTAAGGGTATAAAAATATACTACGCACTTTTTATCTACGGCCACGCCCCTAACCTAACCCTGAACAAACTCAAATCTTTATTTAACGCCGCAATTCGCATTTCACTGGGAGCACTACGCTAAAATCCCCATCCCCAACCTGCTTTTTGAATCAAACATACCCACAATAGAACAAAAAAGAGACCTCATCACAACTAAAACGTACAAAACACTACTGCACAGTTCAAACTCACCACTCTACAAATAAATTAAACAATACAGGACCCAAAAAAAAGCAAATTTACGTCAACACTAGAAACAAGTGGAAACGTTGCAGTCGGACGCAACCGACTGCGGCATACTCGATACCAGTATTAAAACCGGTAAAAAAAAGGCCTGTTTGCAAAGGGGTACGGATGGGGCAGGGGTGTACGCTGCCTTAAAGATTCTCCGATAGAGATGGGGATGCCACCAGATATCTTCCTTCCAAATATGGTGACTCTAGCTGAAAGTTTGTAAAAGGTGGGGAAAAGGTGGATGGGGGCGGTATGGGTGGGTGTGGCATCAAAAGTTTTTTGGATGTTGCTAGTAGCTATCACCTTACCAAATTTGGTAGTTCTAGCTGTAAGGATGTGCGAAATATGTGGATTTATCGGTTTTGAGTTATCGAATTTATCAATTTGCTAGCCCCCCAGTTATCGTAGAACCCCAATCTAGACACTGTAATTTACTATCCCATAGATAAAGAGAATTGGAAAGTTTCAAGTCTCTAGCTTGAAGGGTGTGGAAAAAACTTGCAACCATACGGATGGACTGACGGACAGACAGACAGACCGACAGACGGACGGACACCATGACGGACATTGCAAAAAACCAATGTACTCTTTACCTTCGGTAACGAGTATAATAAGCTAAAAAAAAATGTTTTTTAATTGTAATATTAATTTTAAAATTTAAAAGCCTTAAAAAACTAAAAATATCAAAATTTTTAAAAAATATTTATTTTCCTTCCCGTAAAATTAATTTTTTCACCAATTTCCACTTTGCATACCCTTAAAAATCGTAGAATTCATTTCAAATGCTCAGTTTATAAGTTGATTAATAATCTTTCAGATGCTTTGTAAATTGACCGTTTGGTTCAAAAGTTATGATTTTTGCAACGAAAAATGTCAAATGGCGCCACTGTGCGACGGCTCACCCACCCACTTTTCAACTCGCAACACACTCACCCACATAGACAGTTCGTTATGCTGCCCCCAACTCACCCCACTCACTAACTGCAAAATACTCGACGACCTCCATGGAAGTGGTCACTTTCCAATACTAATCTTCCTGTTCCCGCAATCACAAAAAACTAACTTTTCTCGTCCCCTGTTCAAAACAAAAGAAGCAACATTTCGCAAAACTAACCAACGACATAAACGAACTTTTACCCCACAGTATAAACATCAATAAAGAATCTTCAATCCTCAATAAAATAATCCTACAATCAGGCCATCACAGTATACCACAGAAAACTCCACACCACTACAGCAAAAATACCCCATGGTGGAAAAAGACCCTGACCAAACTTAGGGCAAATAAATTCAAAACCTGGCAAACTTTCAAATACTTCAACAGCACCGAAAATCTCCATAAATACAAACGAGCTAATGCACTCTTCCGGAGAGAGCTAAAAATACAAAAACACCCCGTCAGACAAAATCTGGGCAAACATCGAAGTCTCTGCGGACTTAACCCAACAAAACCATCCATTGTATCACAGATCCAAATAACAACTTGCTCACGACAGGCACATCCCACATAACTCAACTTTTTGCTCAACACTGGTCAGACCACTCCAAAGACGAAAATTTCAACCAAAACTTCATAGCCAACAAATACACAGACAAATCAACCAGCTACATACTCAGCGCGACAGCACAGAAGAACTCCTAGCTGCACTACACTCCCTCAAAGGAACCACTCCTGGCCTTAATAGAATATAATACCCCATGAACCAAAACACCTCCTATACATTTAAAGCCAGAATCAGAAACCTATTTAATACCATTTTCAACAATCCTACAAAACCAGCCTAGTCATACCTATCCTTAATCACGGCAAATCGGTTTCAGACGGTCTGCTCCTTGCAGACCACCTGATAACCAAGTCGCTGAAAACCAAAAAGCACACCTCTGTCATTGCCCTTGACTTTTCAAAGGCCTTCGAACGAGTTGGAGTGCACACCATAGTCGACCAGCTAATCAGCTGGAAAGTTGGCCCTTAAAAATTATAAATTTCGTCAAAAACTTAATGTCAAAATGAAAAATAAGACTGAAAATAAAAAATATAATAAGTTCCCCATATCCACTTAACAAAGGCATCCCCCAAGGATCGCCACTATCAGTCATTCTTTCTTTTCTCTAACATCATCAGCCTACAAAAAGGAATTCAATGCAGTGCCTATGCCGACGACTTTTTCCTTATTATTCCCCTCAATAGACAAAAAACCAAACATACAACCTCAACAGCCTCTTCTCAAAAATACATGAATGGTGTTCATACTCAGAAGCCTCTTTTTCCCTCGAAAAATGCCAACACCTACACATTTGCCGAAAGCAAAAACAACAAACTTAACGTAAATAAATACCTATCAAGCCCGAAACTAAACTGCAAAACACCCAAAAATTAACATGGAGTACTCTAAATAGTGAACAAACGAAAAACTCGAAATAGTGAACAAAATTTTTTAATAAACTTTAAGCAGAAAAAGAAAAAAATAATGCTCACACTTACACTAGTAAATATTCTTCGCATTGCTACACTGCGACACCACGAATGAAAAAGTAACGTAGTTAAAACAAGTAAGAAGGCTCTAGTCGGGAGAGCCCGACTAGAAGATACCCTGAACCCAGTTGGAAATAATAAATTAAATTTATATAAGACTTTGGTATACTGACTTAACTTCAATCGAATTAGTTCGAAATCTCCGGTGTTTCTTAACCGATTTGGACGAAATTTTCAGAAAAGTTCTATCGTTACCCATTATTTCAACCCCAATTTTTACATTGTCCAAATTCGATATTTTTTTTTGTTATCGATTACCAGACTAGTTATCGATAATTTGAAGCAAACTTGTTCTGCTAATGGTATAGGAGAACTTATATTCAAAATCTGAAGTCTCTAGCGTCTGAAGTCTCTGAGATCCACGCGTTCTTACATACGGACAGACGGACGGACAGACGAACATGGCTATATCGTCTCGGCTGTTGATGCTGATCAAAAATATATATACTTTATGGGGTCGGAGATGCTTCCTTCTGCCTGTTACATACTTTTGCACAAAACCGTTATACCCATTTTACCCATTTTATGGATTAAGGGTATAAAAATATACTACGCACTTTTTATCTACGGCCACGCCCCTAACCTAACCCTGAACAAACTCAAATCTTTATTTAACGCCGCAATTCGCATTTCACTGGGAGCACTACGCTAAAATCCCCATCCCCAACCTGCTTTTTGAATCAAACATACCCACAATAGAACAAAAAAGAGACCTCATCACAACTAAAACGTACAAAACACTACTGCACAGTTCAAACTCACCACTCTACAAATAAATTAAACAATACAGGACCCAAAAAAAAAGCAAATTTACGTCAACACTAGAAACAAGTGGAAACGTTGCAGTCGGACGCAACCGACTGCGGCATACTCGATACCAGTATTAAAACCGGTAAAAAAAAAGCCTGTTTGCAAAGGGGTACGGATGGGGCAGGGGTATACGCTGCCTTAAAGATTCTCCGATAGAGATGGGGATGCCACCAGATATCTTCCTTCCAAATATGGTGACTCTAGCTGAAAGTTTGTAAAAGGTGGGGAAAAGGTGGATGGGGGCGGTATGGGTGGGTGTGGCATCAAAATTTTTGATGCAGATCTTTGTGAAATGTCAATTGCTATCTTCATAAAAAATTTGGTGACTCTAGCTCAAAGTTTGTAAAAAGTAGGGAAAGGGGGGCTGGGGGCGGTATGGGTGGGCGTGGCATACAAATTTTTGATGCAGATCTTTGTGGAATGTCAAATGCTATCTTCAAACCAAATTAGGTGACTCTAGCTCGAATATTGTAATAAGTGGGGAAAGGGGAGCTGGGGGCGGTATGGGTGGGCAAGGCATCCAAATTTGTGATGCAGATCTTTGTGGAATGTCAATTGCTATCTTCATACCAAATTTGGTGACTCTAGCTCAAAGTTTGTAAAAGGTGAGGAAAGGGGGGGTTGGGGGCGGAATGGGTTGTCGTCGCATCTAAATTTGTGATGCAGATCTTTGTGGAATGTCAATTGCTATCTTCATACCAATCTTGGTGACTCTAGCTAAAAGTTTTTAAAAAGTGGGGAAAAAAGGCTGGGGGCGGTATGGGTGGGCTTGGCTCCAAAGCTTTGTTGCAGATTTTTGGGGGTCATTGCCAGCTATCATACTACCAAATTTGGTGGCTCTAGCTCCACAACTCTGGAAGATACACGCATTCCCGTTTTTGACGAAGCGTTGGAGCGGAAGGGGGTGGCTAAGGCAGTATTGGTGGGCGTGGCATCCAAACTTTTGATGCAGTTTTTGGGGGGACATCATCACCAATCTTGGCACCAAATTTGGTGGCTACAGCTCAAAAACTGTGGGAGATATAGGCTTTTTTGACAGTAAAATGCGGGTGGGCTGGGGGCGGAATGGGGGGCGTTGCTCCCAAATTTTTGATGCACTTCATTGGGGGTCGATACCAGCTATCTTTCTACCAAATTTGGTGGCTCTAGCTCCACAACTCTGGAAGATACACGAATTCCCGTTTTTGACGAAGCGTTCTGGCGGAAGGGGGCGGCTAGGGCGGTATTGACGGGCGTGGCATCCAAACTTTTGATGCAGTTTTTGGGGGGTCATCATCACCTATCTTGGCACTAAATTTGGTGGCTACAGCTCAAAAACTGTGGGAGATATAGGCTTTTTAGACTTTAAAATGCGGGGAGGCTTGGGGCGGAATGGGGGGCATTTTGAAGCAGTTTTTTGGGAGTTGCTAGTAGCTATCTTCTTACCAAATTTGATAGTTATAGCTGTAAGGATGTGCGAAATATGCGGACTTATCGTTTTTGAGTTATCGAATTTATCGATTTGCCAGCCCCCCAGTTATCGTAGAACCCCAATCTTGACACTTTAATTTACTATCCCATAGATAAAGAGAATTGGAAAGTTTCAAGTCTCTAGCTTGAAGGGTGTGGAAAAAACTTGCAACCATACGAACGGACAGACACCATGACGGACATTGCACAAAACCAATATACTCTTTACCTTCGGTATCGAGAATAAAAATCATTCTCTCATGCAAACAACACATTATTCCCTACCTTCCCCTTCCAAACCAAACAACCATCCCCCAATGGACATTTCTCCCCTCCTTTATCAACACAACACTACAATAATCGTTAACAGATAACATTTCCTCGAACTCAAAGACAAGTTCAACAACTATACATTCATATACACAGACGGTTCTTTGCAAAATAGCACAGCCACTTTCGCCATCATCTCCGAAAATTAATTCCTAAAAAGAGGCATTCTACCCCACTACTCATCAATCCTATCAGCCGAAATCATAGCCATTCTAGACGCAATACAACTAATTCAAACAAGTAAGAAGGCTCTAGTCGGGAGAGCCCGACTAGAAGATACCCTGAACCCAGTTGCAATAAATAAATTAAATTTATATAAGACTTTGGTATACTGACTTTACTTCTATCGATTCAATTCGATATATCCGGTGTTTCTTAACCGATTTGGACGAAATTTTCAGAAAAGTTCTATCGTTACCCATTATTTCAACCCTCATTTTTACATTTTCCAAATTCGATATTTTTTTGTTATCGATTGCATGTGTATATCGGGAACCAGAATATTTATCGATAATTTGAAGCAAACTTGTTCTGCTAATGGTTTAGGAGAACTTATATACAAAATCTGAAGTCTCTAGCTCTTGTAGTCTCTGAGATCCACGCGTTCATACAGACGGACAGACGGACGGACAGACGGACATGGCTATATCGACTCGGCTGTTGATGCTGATCAAGAATATACATATATATATATATATATATATATATTTATATACTTTATGGGGTCGGAGATGCTTCCTTTTGCCTGTTACATACTTTTGCACAAAACCATTATACCCTTATTTACCCATTTTATGGGTTAAGGGTATAAAAATGCGATGCATGCATTTCTGGGCCATTTATGACACATAACCGTGAAAACCCATTCTTATCGTTATTGTTTCGTTTCTTATTGTTAAGATGCATGATTTTTGTTTTTCATTCAGTTATGCTTGCCTGAAACCCTTTGTTAAATCCTGGTCCCTAAACTCAGGTGCAGTGACAGGATATACAAAGAAACTACCTGATACGCACCATATATAGAAATTGCCCTGGTGTACAAGTAGTAACATCCCATACAGGTAGGCACAAATCTTATTCGGACACGTGCGTAGTACCCTAATTGCACAAATTGATCTAAGCGCACATATATAACAAATATTAGGTAAATTTTGCAGGCATGAAAGCTAACTCTTTTCTTGAACCCTTGATCCAAACGGTACCTATCAGGTAGTAGATTAGAAAAACAATCATAATCTCTGGATTAGTCTACGACTAAAAATTGGCGAGACAAGTACTACATTACTCTTCAAACATGTCATTGAACAATCAACAATGATTTGACCTGTTTAGGAAGTCAGACACACCAACAAATTTCATAGAAGCTGCCTTCGAAGAACTTGATAGTTTATACGGCGATGTACAGAGAAGGAAAATGCAAAAAAAAACTGGCTGGTTCAACAAATGATTTAACCACGGAACAATTATCGGAAGCGCTGTCTATTAGATATACAAAGGAAGTTGAAAAAGTAAGGTCACAGATTACAAAATCAGTTTCTATTGTCAGCCCACCGCGACTACAAAGAATCAAGAAAAGCATTCCCACGCCCCCAAACTCAAACCTTAAGAAGTATGGATCCAAAGAAGCTTTGGCGTTGTTTATGGACTTAAAGCTTTCAAAAGAGAAATATGAGATACTACGGGCATCTTTGAGGCAACACGGAGCTGACATTTTACCGGGTTACAAACATGTTTCGAAAGCAAAATTAGATTCACGACCACTGCATACGGAGTTTACTGAAGACTCTGTAAAAACCAACATGCAGGATCTAATGGACCATACAAAAAAACGGCTGTTGGAGAGTCTTGCTGAAAATGTGATTGAAGCTCTTCCTGAGAATGGGACATTGATCACTAATGGGGTTGCGATGGATCATCTGGACAAAGCGTGTATAATCAAAGAATATCTTCCGATGACGCTACAATATCGGACGGGAACATGTTTATGGCATCTGTTGTTCCTTTACGGCTAAAATCTGATGTTTCTTTACACTGGAAAAATGAACGACCGTCATTTGTACATTTTTGCCGACCAATAATGTTTCAGTTTGCACGGGAATCGCTGGAACTCATACGGAACACACTAAGGGATATTGAAGACTAAATAAGCAAGATTAAGCCAACAAAGCTCGAAACCGGAGAAGGAAAATACATTGAATGTAATTACGAGTTCCACCTGACAATAGTTGACGGAAAAGTGGTCAACGAACTGACAAACACAAAGTCAACTTTGTCATGCCCAATTTGCTAAAAGACGCAAAAGAACTTTGACGATTTAAACGATTCTACAAATGAAGGGAATTATGAATTTGAGATCTTACCTTTGCACGCAAGAATAAGATGTATGGAGTTCTTGTTAAAATTAGCGTACACGTTTCCTCAAGAGGAGGAACACTTTGATGAAAAAACATCAAACAAAGATAACGAAAAGTTCAGAAAGAAGCAAATACAGGATGCGTTTTTTAAACAAGTTGGACTTAAAGTAGACTGCCCCAAGTACTGATACGGAAACTCAAACGATGGAAACACTTCAGGAGATTTTTTGAAAATGATGAGGCTGTTACTCGAATCACTGGAATCAACCATCAAATCGTTAAGAGATTGGGAACGATCTTAAATGTTTTGAGCTGCAAGGAAAAAGTTGATTCTGCCAAATATGGAGAATATGCTTCAAAAACAGCATCACTTTTAGCAGAATTATATCCGCAGAAAAAGTTGATCCCGACAGTTCATAAAATATTGGCGCATGGCAAGGATATAACTGAGTATCAGTCTTTGTCAATTGGAGAGCTCTTTGAAGAAGCACATGAGTCCCTTAAAAAGTTTTATAAAAAATACAGATTGCTAAACACTTTCAAAGCTTCAAGGGTGAGACAAAATGAGGACCTCTTCAACATGTTAGCAGCATCTTCAGATCCACTTATTTCATCACTGAGGCATGTTAAGCCACGAAAAGAATTAGAAAATACTTATAGTTCAGAGATGATTACTCTTTTAGATAAACAATCTTTTACGGATTGTGATGAATATTTTACAAAATATAAAATTATATATAATGTTATATTGTCTTTCGTTGGTGACGGATGTGTTTTTGAGTGCTCTTAAAAATTTATTAATTTCTTGTATTTGTGTACGGTGTTTTATTCGGTTTATTTTGGTAAACGTCTCTAACAGTGATCGCAAGTGTACGTTGTGTGTATTTGCGAGTGCATTATTGAAAATTCTCTTGTTGAATATTCATTTAATTTAACTTGCAGTCGAATTGACGCTGCAGTGTTTGAAAAGTAAACAAACGAGCATACGTACATACATACACTCATATATTTGCGGTTTTATATACATACTTTGTGTTTTATATATTCTTCTTCTACTAACAACAAACATCTTGTCTATTTGCTTGATCTCGCTCTCCAGCACCTCTCCCGCTTTGTCCGCTCTTATCTGGCGGTTGTATTTATCTGCATTTGCGCTCACGCTCTTTCACTCAACCGCTCTCTTGATTTTAACCGTTGCATCGTGCTCATTGCTTCGATACGTTTATACTTACATACTTGCAATCTACCTTGTTTTGCTGTAGCATATCGATTTCTTTAGTAAATTTATTTACATATTTCATAATGCTTGTTTGCTGCAGTAAGAATTGCAAATTGGTTGGTACAACCAATCAAGATTTTATTCTGTGTGGATTGTGCGACAACATGATCCACATGAAATGCGTTGGCTTTACTGCCAAAACCAGGGACTGCTTGATTGCAGACACAGGCCTTAAATGGTATTGTGAGCCCTGTAGGGAGGTGGTTAAAGAGTCTTCAAAATTCATGAGACAGACTCATTTAGGCTTCAAAGCTATGCATATTGCATTTAATGCACTGCAAAACTCCTTTACAGAGCTTGAGTCTAATTTCAAAAATGGCAAGGTTACGACTGAATCTCCGAAGCGTAAAAAGACTTCGGGACCTAATCCGCCTATTGTCCCACCTATCATCCCCACAAAGCCCCTTCTGGTGCCCAGCATCAATCAACCTACGGCCAGCCCATTAATGTTATTTAATTCGCCGGCAAGAACCATTACTAATAACCTTTCTTCTGATCCTATGCATGAAATCGGTTCAACTGCCTGTGCGCCTATTGATCCCAATCGGTACAACTGGGCTCAAGCTAGGATTAACCATCTAAATAGAGTTATAAACCAAGAATTACTTAATTATAATAATACTTTCTGGGGGAAAAAATATAAAAAGGAGAAAAAAAACAAACAATTTTTAAAAACAAAAAATTTATAAAAAAAAAAAAAAAAAAAACCCCCCCAACAAAAAAAAAAAAAAAAAAAAAAAAAACTAAAAAAAAAAAAAAAAAATCCTAACAAAATTAATTTAAATTAAAAAAAAAAAAAAAAAAAAATAAAAAAAAATTAAAAAAAAATATAAAATTTGGTCCCCCTTTTCAACTAGTGAAGTCCGCTCTATCATCAAGTCTCTCAAAAACAAAAAAACCCCCCGGTTTGACCCATTTCCCTAATTTTTTTTTAAAAATCTCCCAGCAAGTGCACTAGAATTTGTAACATTGCTTTATAATAATTGCTTAAAAATCGGATACTTTCCTCTCGCTTGGAAAACTGCCAAAATCATACCAATTGGAAAGCCAGGTAAGCCGCTAAATTCTCCCTTGAGCTATCGTCCGATTAGTCTCCTGTGTGGCTTATCAAAGATATTCGAACGCTTGATCAAGATCAAACTAAACTCCCATCTGGAAGAAAACAACATTCTAACACCAATGCAATATGGTTTCAGAGAGCACTATAACTGTATCTTTTCCTCTGGACAAATTGACAAACTTCGTTAAAGCAAAGCTCGCTGAAAAACAGTCCGTTGGACTGGTAACATTGGATGTTGAAGCTGCTTTCGACACGGTGTGGCACGATGGTCTCATCCACAAACTAATTGCCTGTAACACCCCAACATACATAACCCTTATTATAAGAAGCTTTCTGACCGACAGACAATTCCTCGTATATATGAACGAAACTATGTCTAACAAAAAATCCATTTGCGCTGGAGTCCCTCAGGGATCTGTCCTCGGGCCTATACTCTATAATATCTACACCTTCGATTTCCCCAGGACTACACCATGCGATGCATTAATCTTTGCTGATGATACTGCCCTCTACTCTTCTGGCACACACTATAGAAATATTCACACACGTTTGCAACACTCTCTGAACTCCATTTCTGACTACTTTTATAGTTGGAAAATAAAGCTCAATGCTAATAAAACCAAAGCATTATTTTTTTCCAAAAAACGAAAGCCATGTTTTCTACCCACTTCAGATCTCGAACTGAACGGTATAAAAATTTCTTGGGGGAAAATGTTAAATATTTAGGAATAAGATTAGACAAAAAACTGCTATTTAGTGGCCATATAAGTAATACTATAGACAAAATAAATAAGACTGTTCGTATACTATATCCATTTATAAATCGAAATTCTAAACTCTCAAACAAAAACAAGTTAACAATTTACAAATCTATAATCTTACCAATGATCATGTACGGAGCTGAAATATGGAATACCGCAGCAAATACCCATTTAAGAAAACTCCAAGTTACACAAAATAAAACTCTAAAAATGATTCTAAATTTACCACGATACCACAGAACCATAACGCTGCATGAAATAGCTAATGTTAAAACGATTAATGACCTCATCTCTCGCGCAACCACTAAGTTCACAATCACAAAATCATATTTTGCTCAAGATATGGGCTGACAGGTACTTGGAATACTATTCTTTGTATAGTAATCCCACAAGTGCCTGCTTTTATAGTATTAAATTAGCATTAAGTCATATTGAAAGGTTTTTCTCTTTCCATTTTCCTTTCCAAAATCAAACAATGTCCAAATAAATTAATTATACAATATAATATCTCAGCTGAAAAGACAAAAATAAACAAAAAAAAACAAAAAGTCTTAACTCTGTAATTTAAATAAGCTAGCTCTAAGCAAAATATAATTATATGGAAATAAAGCACAAATTGAAATTGAAATTGAAAATTCCTAAAAAGAGGCATTCTACCCCACTACTCATCAATCCTATCAGCCGAAATCATAGCCATTCTAGACGCAATACAACTAATTCAAACAAGTAAGAAGGCTCTAGTCGGGAGAGCCCGACTAGAAGATACCCTGAACCCAGTTGCAATAAATAAATTAAATTTATATAAGACTTTGGTATACTGACTTTACTTCTATCGATTCAATTCGATATATCCGGTGTTTCTTAACCGATTTGGACGAAATTTTCAGAAAAGTTCTATCGTTACCCATTATTTCAACCCTCATTTTTACATTTTCCAAATTCGATATTTTTTTGTTATCGATTGCATGTGTATATCGGGAACCAGAATAGTTATCGATAATTTGAAGCAAACTTGTTCTGCTCATGGTATAGGAGAACTTATATACAAAATCTGAAGTCTCTAGCTCTTGTAGTCTCTGAGATCCACGCGTTCATACAGACAAACAGACGGACAGACGGACGGACAGACGGACATGGCTATATCGACTCGGCTGTTGATGCTGATCAAGAATATATATACTTTATGGGGTCGGAGATGCTTCCTTCTGCTTGTTACATACTTTTGCACAAAACCATTATACCTTTATTTACCCATTTTATGGGTATAAAAAGAACGGGCAACTACATGGTTTGTTCTGACTCCCTCGCATCCTTCAATTTGCCACTACTTTATACCCCTAACTTCAACACCACAGACATAAACAAATTCCTAGCGGAGGAGCTAACTCAAAAACTCAAACAAAACTTAGAACTCTGCAACAGATGGCACAAACAACTAAACACAAACCCAACAAACACAACTCTTTACCTAAAATATACAAATCAAAAAAACATTACACGCAGGGACCAAATTAAAATAGTTAGACTCAGACTAGGACACACAAGATTCACACAACAGCACTACAAACAACCCGGACAACTGCCCATACTATCACACAGCAAATGATCTTACAATTAAATATATTTTCACAAACTGCACTGCAACTTCAAACTTTAAAAACCAAATATTCCAAAACAGGTGCCCACTAACACTATTCGAAAACCCAACCCCTGAAAATATCTCCAAAATAATCGAGTTCCTTAAAACAGCAAACATCTATCACCTCCTATAACCCTAAAGTTAACCCAATGTAAATATGTAAATAATGTAAATGTATAGAAGCAAGCCGAAGGCCTCTGTAGCCAGTGCTTTAAAAATAAGTTAGTGTTAATAACTTATTATATCTAACTACAGTCGTGTCTGGATATAGTGAACTAATTTTTCCGATATTCAATATGAATCTGATTTGTTAATTCCATTTATACTTTTTTTTGATGACTTTGAGATTGATAACCCTCTCGGCAGCCATAAAATATCAATTTGTGGATGCTATGTAAGTTTTCCTGCAATGCCTCGTTACCTTTTATCAAAGTTAGAATACATTTTTCCCGCTGCTTTTATTTCTTCATCAGATTTAAAAACATGTGGTAATGAAAAGGCTTTTCACAATTTGGTGAAAGAGCTTAAATTACTTGAAAACGGAGTAGAAATAACAACAGGTAACGAGGTAAGAAAGGTAAAGTTCATATTGGGCTTAGTGATCGGAGATAACTTGGCAGTAAATAGCGTTAATGGTTTTGTAAAATCTTTCAATGCAAAACGGTACTGCCTGGCTTGTTCAAGATTAAAGTCACAAATGCAAACTGATATTTCCGAAGTACCACTTTTTTTTAAGAAATAAAGAAAACTATCAATCTGATTTACAAAAAAATGATTCAAAAGAGACTGGAATTAAATCACATTGTATTTTTAATGAATTGCCCAATTTTCATATCACTGAGAGCTTATGCTTTGATATAATGCATGATATATTAGAAGAAGGAGTATGCAAATATGATGTTTGCAATGTACTTTTAGCGTTAATAAAAAAAAAAGTGATAACCCTTAATGATATTAATAATCGAAAAGATTTGTTTCATTTTGGAGAAACAGAAATTGGCAATCAATCAAATCCCATTGAGCTTAATCGATTGAAATGTTTTAATTTAAATATGACAGCAAGTGAAATGCATAGTTTTGTTCATTTTTTACCTCTTTTAATTGGAGATTTAATACCAAATAATGATCCTGACTGGCAGTTACTTATCAGGAAGACGAAAGAAACAGTAAATAAAACTACCTCGGGGATAACAACTTCCAGTAATCGCTGTATGTCATTAATTTCTGCATATTTTTTTGAATATTTTTTGTTGAAGTAAGCTCAACGGAACGTCATCGTCATCATTATCGCTATTTTGATTTTTATCTGTTGCATTGTAGGTTTCCAATACAGGCTTCCAACATTTGGCAATTTAATTTGCCTCCAGCTGATTCCATGCAAGCATTAAAAATGAAACCGCTTCTTTTAGGGCCAAGCTTTTTAAAAATTGGGTGATGTCGTTCTTTCCCACTGCTAATAATAACAGATGCTTTTTGTAGTTCAGTTTAGTTATGCGAATCACATTTTGATCCATGGGCTGAATTAATGGCGTAACATTCGGTGGCAAAAACTTCACGAATATTAAACCATCTGAAGCTTTAAGCTCATTTTCTGGCGGATAACAAGGCGCGTTGTCCAGCAATTGGATAGCTTTGGATTCTAAGCCCTTTTGTTGCAAAAACTTTTGAGCCTTAAAACAATAATAAGTGTGAGCATTCTCTTTTGTGTGTTATTTCTTTCTTTTTCTGCTTAAAGTTTCTTAAAAAATTTTTTTCACTATTTAGAGTACTCCATGTAAATTTTAGGGTGTTCACTATATCCAGACACGACTGTTATAAAATATTACACTACACTTGTATTAGTGTGCGTGTGAGACTGACGCTCAAGCCGGCGTCTGTATTTCCAAACCCAACAATAACAGCAGCAGCAATAACATCCAAGTAGTATATATCCAGCAGTAGTTAAATCTTATATTCTTGTTAATAAAACAATCCACTTATTTGGTTATATTTCTTTTATATTTTCTCTTTAAGTTTCAGACACGTTTTTTCACTTTGATCAATTCTTGGTATATAGAAAACGAGCCAATCGTTCATAGAATAAGAACTAACTCATTAAGAATTCATAGATCAATGAGCAGAGTTCTTTTGCATGTACAACAAAACTATCGATATAGTTTTGTATTTATTGATGCTAATTCCAACACACCTCCTCAAAAGTGCTATGCTCATACATTTTACATTTTACATTAAAAGATATACATGATCAAAGTAATAAGTCGAGCTTTCTCTGGGAGTGCATAATGATCCAACATTTGTTGCATGAATTGGGGAAACCCAGTAAAACCCAATTAGATCAAGCGTAAAATTAACTAATAAGGTAAATCAAAATTTAGGTAACAAAATTTAAATTAACAAAATTATTCAATAAAGAGTTAAATCTATCTTCTTTATCAAACTTATCTAGTAGGAACTGTTAATGATTAATCTCATTAATAACATAAGAATTCAAAATTCATTTTAAATATCATATGAAAATCATAACTGATTGAAAAATAACTATAGTTAAATTTATCTACTCAAATTCATTTAGAGTGTCTTATTAAATTATTAAGGAACAAAACATCATTCGTTATCAAACTAATCAAAGTATCAAATAAAATAATCAAAAGGAACGTAAATTGTCATCCGCATTTATCCATCCATCAATCTCAGTCAATCAGGCCAAGTTGCTGTCTGAGTTGTACAAAACGTGGTGCTGGTAATGGTTTTGTAAGCATATCAGCAAGTTGATGATCTGTGGAAATATATTCAAGTTTTATTAGTTTATTTTCAACTTGCTCACGTGAAAAATGATATTTGATATCTATATGTTTAGAACGTTTGTGGCAAGAAGGGCTATTCGCTATACTAATACAACCCTGATTATCTTCATAGATCTTTATTGGTTGTTCTAACTTTATTTTTAAACTTTCTAATAAGGACTTCAACCATAAAGCTTCCCTAACAGCTTCAAACAATGCCATGTATTCGGCTTCTGTTGATGAAGCAGCTACTGAATTCTGTTTTCTAGTATTCCAGCAAATTACATTTGTTTTAAACATTTTAAACAAATACCCTGTAGTACTTTTTCTGTCTAGTTGACTTCCACCCCAATCTGAGTCTACAAATCCAACAAAGAAATTGTCATAGTTCTCATTTCTAGTGAATGTTAACTTTAAGTCGATAGTACCTTTCAGATACCTTAATACTCTTTTTAAACATAGCCACAATTCTTTATTATTTTTTTGACTATATCGACTTAACAGATTCACAGATATACTCAGATCTGGTCTTGTACATAGCATAACATACATAAGACATCCAATTAAACTTTGACATGGAGCATCAGTTGCTTCATCCGAGCTCAATGACTCGAAATTTAGTTTAGTTGCTAGTGGAGAATTGACAGGATTACACTGATCCATATTAAATTTCAACAAAACATTTTTTATGTAGGCTGATTGACTCAATTCCATTCGATTAGTATTTAATTTCCATTAAATCTGTCATTTGAAACTTGCCCCTCCCAAAAAAATAAAATTTTTTCATATTATAATTTTTTTTTATACATAAATCCCTCCCTCTTTTTTTTAAATAAAAGAGTTCGTCCGCGTTAGAATGGATCAGCCACAGCCTAAACGAAAAGAGCTAGAAGGCTGAAATTTTCACACAATTTTTTATGCAGGTAGTAAGTGAGCACTAAGAAGGGAATTTTTATTTGGACAACTCCTTCAAGTACCTCCCATACGATTTGGAGCACTTTTTACCCATTTTAAAAATCAAATTACAATTACAACAATTACCCATTCCACTACTGTCGCCTGATTGTCGCACAAGCTGAGGGTTTGATCGCGAGCGAGAATACAAAAACAAAACAAATGCGCAGTGACGCCTTCGCGTCGCACAAGCAAAGTCATAAAAAAAGGTTCGACACTTGCAAAAACGAAACGGATTTCTGCTTCTTAATGAATATGTGCATACACAATTAAGTGAACAATGCGCTTGAAAATAGTTTTCATAATTTTATGTACATGTATCACTTCGCACAGTGCATATTCTTTTTTTTCAAATTTGTGTGCCTTTGACAATTGATTTACGACCCAAGTAGCGTTTGTTGTTGTTGTAAGTGTTGTTGTTGGGCCCGCACTGCTACTTTTTGTTGGTGTCATTGATTTTAAAAAAAACAAGAACAACATAACAAAACTTGGTGCGTCTAGAAAAATTTCCCACACCAGAATATGTTTTGGGGGTGGATTCGCCTACTTGCTGCTTATATAACTTAGACAAAACTAACTAACATTATTAATATGTTATTGATATGCAATTGCGAACAAGCATAGGGCGTTCACATAAGTGCGCGTGTTGCTCTTAAGATAATAAAATAATTACAACAATTACCCATTCCACTACTGTCGCCTGATTGTCCCACAAGCTGAGAGCTCGATCGCGAGCGAGAATACAAAAACAAAACAATGGGCAATGACGCCTTTGAGTGCCGCAAGCAAAGTGTCATAAAAAAAAGGTTCGTACACTTGCAAGAAGCGTTTGTTGTTGTTGTTGTTGGGCCCGCACTGCTACTTTTTGTTGGTGTGATTGATTTAAAAAAACAAAAACAACAAAACAAAACTTGGTGCGTCTAGAAAAATTACCCACACCAGAATATGTTATGGGGGTGGATTTGCCTACTTGGCTTATATAACTTAGACAAAACTAACTAACATTATTAATATGTTATTGATATGCTATTGCGAACAAGCATAGGGCGTTCACATAAGTGCGCGTTTTTTTTAAGATAATAAAATAATTACAACAATTACCCATTCCACTACTGTCGCCTGATTGTCGCACAAGCTGAGGGTAGCGAGAATACAAAAACAAAACAATGGGCAATGACGCCTTTGAGTGCCGCAAGCAAAGTGTCATAAAAAAAAGGTTCGTACACTTGCAAGAAGCGTTTGTTGTTGTTGTTGTTGGGCCCGCACTGCTACTTTTTGTTGGTGTGATTGATTTAAAAAAACAAAAACAACAAAACAAAACTTGGTGCGTCTAGAAAAATTTCTAGAAAAATTTCCCACACCAGAATATGTTTTGGGGGTGGATTCGCCTACTTGCTGCTTATATAACTTAGACAAAACGTAACACACTAACATTTATTGATATATTATTGATATACAATTTTGAATAAGCAAAGGGCGTTCACATAAGCGCGTGTGTTGCTCTTATGATAATCAGATAATTTGAAATCTCGCTCCGATCATGCGCCTTTGTTGTTGCTCATTTACGTTCACTCTCTATTTTATGTGCGCGCTTTGCATGTCAATCATAAAGTTTAATAACCCTAGCTCCTCCGCACACACACTAAATTAAAGCTAAAGGCAATATACAATTCACTTAACTGCAGCCTCTTAGATATGTTTTGCATTGATTCAGTGCGTGTGAAGAAGGTAGCGATACTACGCTCTTTGTTTGACTTGCAGAGCGCGCGCTTAGATAAGAGAATTAGCCGAAATAGCCAACAACGAAGGCGCGATTTAAAAATAATTTGTCATCTAGCGCCGAACATGAAGAGCGATGCGCGAGCGAATCTGAAAACAAGTAAGAAGGTTTTAGTCGAGAAATCCCGACTAAAAGATACCCTGAGCCCGTGTATTAAATGACTTGCAGAAGTGAGTTTTTCTTGACTTTAACTTTAATTTAAAATATCTCCAGTGTTTCTTAACCGATTTGGATCAAATTTTCATGGAAGTTATAAAGTTATCCATAGTTTCAACTCCTATTTTTATTTTTAACTTTTTTCGTAATCGATTCCATATGTATATCGGAAACGAGAATAGTTATCGATAGTTTGAAATAAACTTGATCTGCCTGTGGATTAGGAGAAGTTATGATCCAAATTGGAAGTTTCTAGCATTTTTAGTCTTTGAGATTGACGCGTTTATACATACGGACGGACGGACGGACAGACTGACAGAAGGACATACCGTCATGGCTATATCGACTCGGCTGTTTATGCTGATCAAGAATATATATACTTTATATATGGGGTTGGAGATGCTTCTTTTTGCCTGTTACACACTTTTACACAAAACAAATATACCCATTTCATGGTTTAGGGTATAAAAAAATTTTATATTTTACGCATCGATTGCTTTCTAATATTTTGTAGCCACAGTAAGATAACAGAGAGAAGAACAAAGAAGAAGAAATATAACTGTTAATGGTACTCACTGCAAGCAGCATGCTCAGCTGATGCATGTCTGCATCACAAAGAGCGGCTTAAAGCTTGATCAGCGCGTGCGTCGCTCTTATGACTGCCGCTACATATAAAATAATTTGAATGCAATCATGCGTCTTTGTTGTTATTTACGCTCTTTTGTTTATGCGCGCGCTCTGCATGTCAAACATAAATCTTAATATCCCTATCTCCTCCGCACTCACTAAGCTAAGCTTGCCATAACTAAGAGGCTGCAGTTAATGGAATGGCATTGCCTAATTTGCACCAACTATACCTAGCTCTTAAGTGCAAGCGTTGTATGTTAGAGCTCGGTGTCTGTTGCTTAGATGAATAACTGTAATGCTCTTTCCAACATTATGTTTTTACATACGATGGTAAGAGAATTGGTTATGCATTTTAGTTCATATTTAATGTGAACAAAGAAAGTTCATTTTCGTTTCAGTGAGTTTTTTAATAATAATATTGTTTATATTAAGGATAATAATAACATCGAAAGTTACTTTTTGGATCAGTGAGTTTTTCAATATTCTGATTTTCGTATATCTATATCTATATATATATATAAACATTCCTTTAAAATACTATATATATTCCTTTAAAATACGTATATATATATAAGTTAATTTAAAATACGTATTTTATGATAAGTTAAACAAAAATTTAATTGCTATTATTTAAATATTTAAATAACAATCAACGTATTTTAATTTCTTTAGTTGTTTTTTGCACACAAGAAAATTAAGTTGATTTTCGACTTAATAATTGAAGCAATTGAAGCAACATTATATATAGTTGTCTTCTATTTTGCATATTATATAATAGTTATATAGACGCTGCTTTAGTGCATTTAAAAATCAAATAAAACTAAGCAGTCTGAATATTCTATTAAAATAATATAAGTTGGTATATTCAACTTTATTGAATTCTATACTTTGTATAGACGCTGTAACGTTGTACAGTGAAGTCAATTTTTGACTTTTTTTGAAGTATTTATTTATTTATAAAACTTACTTTAAATTAAGTTGTTAATTTGTTTTGTTGTTATTTTTTTAAACAAAATTAATAAGTCGTTTTTCGACTCAATAATTGAAGCAATTGAAGCAACATTATATATAGTTGTCTTCTATTTTGCATATTATATAATAGTTATAAAGACGCTGCTTTAGTGCATTTAAAAATCAAATAAAACTAAGCAGTCTGAATATTCTATTAAAATAATATAAGTTGGCATATTCAATTTTATTGAATTTTATACTTACCTATAGACACTGTAACGTTGTAACAATCGTTTTACAGTGAAGTCAATTGTCTCACAGCCAAATTAAAAGATGTCTATTGAAACTTTAGATATTAGTGGTGTTTTGGTGCCGCATTCAGTTGTTGCCATAATTGGTGATGGAGCCTGTCTTTTTAGATCTATTTCCTACCTTTTATTTGGTAGGCAAGGCTTCCATGGCACCATACGCCAACATATTGTAGCCCATGTTGTAACCAACTGGCAAACTTTTGCTTGCTTCAGCATAAACTTAAATGGAGAGTGTTATAGCTCTTCTGAACAATATGAGTGCGCTATGTCATACTCATATACTTATGGTACTTCATGTGAGCTTCAAGCAGCAGCAGAAATTTTTGCTGTAAATTTCCAAGTTTTTCAGAATGGAAATTTATTACAATCATTCGGAAATAATATGCATCCTGTAAAAAGATTGCGTTTTACCGGTCCATTAATGAATGGACATTTTGATGTTTATATTCCTTTAGAGGAAGTATTAACTCAAGATACCGATACGTCAAGTGAATGTATAACTGAAAATGTTAAAACGCCTGTTAAAAGACGTAGTCGATTTACCGACAAAACAAAAAAAAAGGTTAAAACACACAGTTTTGAAAAAAATCGTGATATTAATAGGGGTAAGCGCATAGAAGCATCAAAAAGATATCGTGTTAATAATCCTGATGTTTATAGAGATATAATGAGAAGACATCGTGCTAATAATCCTGAAGCTCATAGAGCTCCAGAGAGAAGACATCAGGCTAATAATCCTGATGCACGTCAAGAAAGGCGTTTGCGTGTATGGAGTGTTAAAGCCATGTCTGGCTTAAACTATGATTTTGAAATAGCTTACAAGTCAGATAAAATAACTCAACTTGGTAGTATGAATTTGATATGCAAACATTGTAATGCTTTAAAATGGAAAAATGAGCCTTTGGGTATCTGTTGCAAGGCAGGAAAAGTTAAACTTTCACAAAATGAAAGTTTGCCTGATCCACTTAAAAGCTTAATAATTGGTGGACATCCCAAGCATGATCATTTCATTGATCGTATAAGAAAGTATAACAGCTGCTTTCAAATGACTTCTTTTGGAAGTACAAAAATTATAAATGAAAGTTGGTCAACCTTTAAAGTCCAAGGACAAGTGTATCACCTAATTGGTAGTGTCCAACCTTTGCCAAATGAAGAAATGCAGTTTCTTCAAATTTATTTTGTCGGTGATGATGAAAAGGAAGCTCAACTACGTTGCAGAAATATTTCAAATGTTGATTGTAGCGTAGTAAAGGATCTTCAATGTATGTTTCATCAGCATAATCGTTATGTAAAAGATCTAAAAATGGCTCTCAATAAAATACCAAGAAGTACTAAAGACTATAAATTGATTATACATGCTGATCGAACACCCGCTGGTGCTCACAAAGGGCTTTACAATGCACCTCAATCAAGCGAAGTAGCTTTAGTTATTGTTGGTCAGCAATTTGAAAAGCGCGATATTATTATAGAAAGCCATAATAATAAATTACATCGTATAAGTGAGGTGCATCGATCATACGATGCCTTACAGTACCCTTTGCTATTTCCTTACGGCGAAGATGGCTATTCAGTGGATATACCACAATGGAATCCATTATTAAAAAAGGAGGAACAAAAAAAAACGATATCTGCGTTAAGCTTTTACAGCTATAAAATAATGATTCGTCAATCTGAGATAAATCATTTAATTTATTGTCGTTCCCTTTTTAGTCAGTTTTTGGTTGATATGTATGCTAAAATTGAAACAGAAAGGTTAAATTATATTCGCTACAATCAAGCGAAACTCAGAGCAGATAGCTATATACATCTACAAGATGCAATAGGCCAACAAGATGTTGTCGCAGCTCAACTTGGTCAGATGGTAATTTTACCATCTTCTTTTACAAGCTCTGCACGATATATGCATGAAAAGACTCAAGATGCTATGACATATGTTCGCCATTATGGGCGACCAGATCTTTTCATAACATTCACATGCAATCCACAATGGTATGACATCAAAAGTGTTTTATTACCGGGTCAAAAACCGCATGATCGTCACGATATTATAGCTCGAGTTTTTCATTTAAAAGTTAAAGCTTTAATGTCCCTATTGACAAAAGGTTCTTTGTTTGGAAGCGTTCAATGTTTCATGTACTCTGTGGAATGGCAAAAGCGGGGCTTACCACATATACATATTCTACTTTGGTTAGAAAATAAAATAAGACCTGATAAAATCGATAAGATTATTTGTGCCGAAATACCAAACGCAGATGAGGATCCATTGTTATTTAACATTGTTAAATCAAATATGATTCATGGTCCTTGCGGTGCATTTAACAATAAGTCGCCATGCATGAGAGATGGAAAATGTACCAAAAGGTTTCCTCGACAATTTCTTAAAGAAACTGTGACTGGAAAAGATAGTTACCCTCTATATCGTAGAAGAGCGATAGAAGATGGTGGTAATGCAATTAATATAAATGGTAATTGCATAGATAATCGTTGGGTTGTGCCTTACAATTGTGTACTATTGAGAACATTTGAAGCTCATATAAATGTTGAGTATTGTAGTTCTGTAAAGTCTATTAAATACATCTGTAAATATGTTAACAAGGGCAGTGATCAAGCATCATTTACTCTTGAAGACCAACGCAATGAAATTAATATGTACGAAAGTGGCCGGTATATAAGTAGCTCAGAAGCAGTATGGAGAATCCTTGCATTTCCCATACATGAACGTTATCCGGCTATTACTCACTTAGCTGTTCATTTAGAAAATGGTCAACGGATATATTTTAACCCCAATAATCCGCAACAATTACTTGACAGATTAAGCACTACACCCAAAACCACTTTGCTAGCCTTCTTTGAGCTCTGCACACGTGATGAGTTTGCAAGAACGCTTCTATATTGTGAAGTTCCATCGTATTTTACATGGAACAATAAAGAATTTCAAAGAAGAAAACGAGGGCATGATGTGCCAAATTTTCCTGGAGTTAAAAGAGATTCAGCTTTGGGAAGAGTTTACACTATTCATCCCAATAATACTGAATGTTTTTATTTAAGACTTTTATTACATTTTGTAAGGGGCCCAACTTCATTTTTAAGTTTAAAAACCGTTAATGGTGTAGCATACTCATCATTTCAATTGGCGTGTAAAGCTCTAGGATTACTAGAAGATGATAAGCACTGGGATTCAACTATAGCCGAAGCTGTCATATGTCAAAATCCTACAAAACTTAGAGAACTTTTTGCAATAATGTTAGTATTTTGTCAAATTTCAGATGCTCTTAAACTTTGGAATACTTATAAAGACAGTTTCTCAGAAGATATTTTAAAAGCCTTTAATTTTTCACAAGACAGATATATTGATGAAAGTATTGTGAATAATGTTTTAAATAAATGTCTTATTTACATTGAAGATATAGTTCTGTCTATTGGTGGTCAAAACTTGACTTATTATGGACTTCCATTACCAATCAGAACCGAGGAAATTGTTCAAAATATTGAATATCATAGAGAAACAAATTACGATAATTGCGATAATTTTGTTGTTAATAATGAGCTACTCCTCACTGCTGAGCAAAAACAAGTATACGAAAAGATACTAAATAGCGTTGAAGCAGAAAAAGGAGAAATCTATTTTTTAGATGCACCTGGTGGAACAGGTAAAACGTATCTTTTAAATTTATTATTGGCAAAGGTACGGCAAAGTAAAAACATTGCATTGGCCGTTGCCTCTTCCGGTATTGCAGCCACTTTACTAAATGGTGGTCGCACAGCGCATTCTACACTTAAGATTCCATTTAATTTGATTCATTTAGAAACACCACAATGCTCAATTTCAAAGCAATCTAATATTGCTGCTGTGCTCAGAGATTGCAAGCTTATTGTTTGGGATGAGTGTACTATGGCTCATAAAGGTGCTTTTGAAGCTGTAGATCGATCTTTGAAAGACATTCGAGATAGTGAATACTTAATGGGTGGCATAACTGTTCTCTTAGCTGGTGATTTTCGACCAACTTTTCCAGTGATCCCAGGGGAACAAGAGCAGATGAAATAAATGCGTGCTTAAAGTCTTCAATTTTGTGGCCCAAAATTCAGAAACTTGCATTAACGAAAAATATGCGAGTGCACTTAAAAGGTGATAGCATAGCTGGTGAATTTGCAGAAATGCTTCTTAAAATAGGAAATGGATTATTTCCAGCTCATGATGGCAAAATAACTTTACCATCAACTTTGTGTCATGTTGTGAAAAGTATTGAAGAGCTAACTCTAAAAATATTTCCGGATATTACAAATATCTCTGAAAAATCACTCGAATGGTTTTCAGAACGTGCTATTTTGACTGCGAGAAATGACAATGCATTGGAAATAAACGAGTTTTTATTAAAATCATTTCAAAGTGAAGAAATGACATATAACTCTATTGATTCTGTGACTGAAGTCGAAGATGCAGTTCATTACCCCGTCGAGTTTCTTAATTCATTAAATCCGGCTGGCCTGCCACATCATAAATTAACTTTAAAGATTGGTTCACCTGTAATGTTGATCCGCAACTTGAAACCGCCAAAACTATGCAATGGTACAAGATTGCAAGTTAAAGTCCTTCATAAGAATGTTGTCGAAGCAATAATCTTTACTGGCAATGGTATAGGTGAAACGGTTTTTATACCGAGAATTCCATTAATACCTTCTGACTCTGAATTGCCATTTCAATTTAAAAGATTGCAATTTCCTTTAAAAGTTTGTTTTGCCCTAACAATCAATAAATCACAGGGACAAACTCTCAAATTAGCCGGACTAGATTTAAGACACGATTGCTTCTCTCATGGCCAATTTTATGTAGCCTGCTCAAGAGTCAGTTCACCAAAAAGTTTAGTTGTATTAGCACCTGACGGAAAAACAACCAATGTCGTTTATCAAGAAGCTCTTAACAGTTGTTAATAATTGCAAATTAAATTCAACAAGTGGATAAGGCCTACTGGGGAAACCACAATAAAAAATTACGCACCTGATTCTCTACCTCAATGGTGGCGTGGAAAAGAGAATATTAAATACTTTGCTTTAATTTGTTGTTAAATATTTTCTAATTTATTTCTATATTCTATTGCTAAAATTTATATAATCTATCCGCGCAGCGAAGAAAAAAGGCAACAACAAAAAAAAAAAAAAAAAATATATTTTCCAATATGTCACCTTTGTCAAGAATATATATGCATCTATCAACAGGTGAATTTGTAAACCCAGTATCTTTCAAAGTTTTCTCAAAAACATCAAACCAACACTTCGCTGCCTGCTTGAGACCATAAATTGCTTTGTTCAATTTACATACTTGGCTGCTATTACAAGACAGCCCTTGAGGAATCCTCATATATATTTCCTCCTTTAAATTGCCATTTAAAAATGCAGTTTTTACATCCATGTGATGCACTCTCAAGCTGTATTGGTTTGAAAAAGACATTATAAGTCTGAAACTTGAAATTCTAGCCACAGGAGCAAATGTTTCATCATAATCGATTAAATACTCTTGTGTGAATCCACGTGCTACGAGCCGTGCTTTATATTTCACTGGTTTACCAAACTCATTCTGTTTAATTGTAAAAATCCATTTACAATCAACTATATTCTTATTCTCAGGCATTTCTACTAGTGACCTTGTTTTGTTTACCTCATGAGATTTAAGCTCATCTTTAATAGCTTCTACCCACTGTACTTTATCACTTCTATTATTAATTTCATCAAAAGATGTTGGGGCAGTACCAATAAAAGTATGTGCATGCATGACACAGTTCTTTATCATATCTCTATATGACAATTTTGGTTTTTCTTTTAATCTATCGCTTTGCCTAATAAGTGTATCAGAGTTACTTGATTCTTTATCAACTAAAATTCCAGATATTTCTGGATCGGCATTTTCCACCTCATTTTCCAGTTCACTAGGCTGTACTTCTAATACTTCTGTATTAGAATTTTCCTGAACCATTTCCATTTCCACCAGACCATAGTCTTGAAAAACTGGTTCAATATTTTCCACCTGATTGTGGAAATCTATGTTGTTATCAACAACCACAGCTGCAGACTTTTCGTCAAACACAACATCTCTTGCAGTAACAAATCTTTTGTTCTCCAAATCCCATATTTTGTATCCATTTGGTTCATATCCGACAAGCATACCCTTCCAAGGTTTGTCATCAAACTTTATTTTTCTCATTTTATTGAGAACGTACACTGTCGAACCAAAAACTCTCAAGTACTTGAGTCATTGCTTTTTACCATGCCACATTTCATATGGTGTTTTTCTGCATTCACGTAATGCATTAGTTGGGCTTCTATTTATCAAGTATGTGGCTGTTAGCACAGCCTCACCCCAGAAAGACTTCTGGAGCTTGCCCCCTATAACTAAAGCACGAGCTTTTTCCGTTATAGATCTAATCATCCTCTCGGATACACCATTCTGTTGTGGAGTATGTGGAACAGTTAAATGATAGCTAATGCCTCTCTGAACACAAAACTTTTTCTTATCATTCGATAGATACTCTCGACCATTATCAATATATAAATTGACCAATTTTGAATTAAATAGAGTTTCACTTTTTGCTACATAAATACAGCAAAAACATCTGACTTAAAACTTAACAGATACGTTACGCAATAATGCGTAAAATCGTCAATAAAGACAACATAGTAGTTTTTAGAGTCTACTGTATGTGGTGTAATCGGACCACACACATCAGAGTGTACAACAAATAATGGTCGCTTTATATGGTCTTTATTTTTAATCTTTTCAAAACTCAATCTCGCCTGCTTCCCTTTAACACAAGCTTCACATATCTCATTTTCTGGCTGTATGTTATTTAATAAATTCGTATCATCAAACATGTCTTTAGCTTTTAACTGTTAGAATTTTCCCTTACTCATATGACCTAATCTTTCATGCCACAAACTATAATTATTACTTTTGTTTGCATTTGCAACATAAGCTAATTTATTAGAGAAGAAATTTATAATTGGAACACTTCCATATAAATTTCCATTCATTATATCAACATTACACTTTCTAACCGTTACACCTCCTGGATGAAATACAATTGTAAGGCCTGCCTCCTGCATCCTTATTACAGATATAAGGTATGTCTGGACAATATAATACATCCTTAAGCTCAATTCTTTTATTTGAATTTGTGAATAATTCAACTGAGCCTTTCTTAATTGCATAAATAAAGACATCTTTCTTGGCAACCGCAATTTTAATAGGTTCACTAAGTTCCGTGATTGTTGAAAACAAATTTTCATAATTTGCTAGATGATCAGAGGCACCAGAGTCTAATAAGAACCCAATACTTTTAATACTATTTGCACGCTTCATCATAAATGCAATTCCTTGGTGATCTGCTTGCGCTTGTACAGATGTCATCTGAGCTTCTTTGCCATTTGCATTATTTCCTTTATCTCTTTTTAGAGAAAACAATCCTTTTTGACGTGACCGAGTTTGCCACAATGAAAGCATTTCTTTGGATTTTTTGAGATTTTGTTTGATGCATTTTTAATATTTTTCTTATGGGGGTATTGAAATTTAAAGTCTTTCTTTACAGTGTGCATGACCTTTAGACTAGTGTCTTTACTAATATTCCTTAAATTGATCTCGTGATCCAACAGTCGATTTTTGACAAACGCCAAAGTTAAATTTTGTTCTGCCAATGTTTCGATCGCTGTTATAATTCCAGTACGATGATGGCAACGTAAGCAATAAATGCGACACTTTGTCCATTTCTTCCATCTTTGCACCAGATGCTTGCAATTCGGTAATGAGATCATCAAACATAGTAAAATGGCTTAATAAATGAGTATCTCCTCTAAGCTTTAATGAAAGAAGTTGCTTGCGTGTAGACAATTGTGACGCCAAACTCTTTCTTTCATATATGGTATCTAAGTTCTGCAAAAGTTGTTTTGCAGTGTCTTTACTTTTAGCAAAACTCAAAAACGAGTAACTTAAGTACTCAATGATCACACTTTTTGCGCATTTTTCTTTTTTCTTCCATTCAACTGTATCCTCTTCTTCTTCTTGGTCTATAACCTTCAACACATCTATTTCATTTAAAAGTGCTCTTATGCGAAATTTTCAAATGGAATATTTTTCGCCATCAAATGGTTTTATGTTTCGTTTATTTGCTTTATCCATAGTTAATATCTATAAAAGAATAAATGATACATTTACTTAGCTGCAGTTATGGCGTGGTCTGGGCCCATAACCTATAAAATATTACACTACACTTGTATTAGTGTGCGTGTGAGACTGACGCTCAAGCCGGCGTCTATATTTCCAAACCCAACAATAACAGCAGCAGCAATAACATCCAAGTAGTATATATCCAGCAGTAGTTAAATCTTATATTCTTGTTAATAAAACAATCCACTTATTTGGTTGCTAATTCCAACAACTGTATTATAAATAAACTAGTAAGTGGCCCGCTTACTTCGCTGCGCGGATAGCTTATATAAATTTTAGCAACAGAAGATAGATACAAAATAAATAAATTAGAAAATATTTCACAAAATATTTAAGCAAAGTATTTAATGTTCTCTTTTCCACGCCACCATTGAGGTAGAGAATATTGTGGTTTCCCCAGTAGGCCTTATCCACTTATTGAATTTAATTTGCAATTATTAACAACTTTAAGAGCTTCTTTATAAAGGACATTGGTTGTTTTTCCGTCAGGTGCTAATACAAATAAACTTTTTGGTGAACTGACTCTTGAGCAGGCTACATAAAATTGGCCATGAGAAAAACAATCGTGTCTTAAGTCTAGTCCGGCTAATTTAAGAGTTTGTCCCTGTGATTTATTAATTGTTAAGGCAAAGCAAACTTTTAAAGGAAATTGCAATCTTTTAAATTGAATTGGCAATTCAGAATCAGAAGGTATTAATGGAATTATCGGTATAAAAACCGTTTCCCCTATACCATTGCCAGTAAAGATAATTACTTCGACAACATTCTTATGAAGGACTTTAACTTGCAATCTTGTACCATTGCACAGTTTTGGCGGTTTCAAGTTGCGAATCAACATTACAGGTGAACCAATCTTTAAAGTTAATTTATGTTGAGGCAGGCCAGCCGGATTTAATGAATTAAGAAACTCGACGGGGTAATGAACTGCATCTTCGATTTCAGTCACAGAATCAATAGAGTTATATGTAATTTCTTCACTTTGAAATGATTTGTATAAAAACTCGTTTATTTCCAATGCATTTTCATTTCTCGCAGTCAAAATAGCACGTTCTGAAAACCATTCGAGTGATTTTTGAGAGATATTTGTAATATCCGGAAATATTTTTAGAGCTAGCTCTTCAATACTTTTCACAACATGACACAAAGTTGATGGTAAAGTTATTTTGCCATCATGGGTTGGAAATAATCCATTTCCTATTTGAAGAAGCATTTCTGCAAATTCACCAGCTATGCTATCACCTTTTAAGTGCACTCGCATATTCTTCGTTAATGCAATTTTCTGTATTTTGGGCCACAAAATTGAAGACTTTAAGCACGCATTTATTTCATCTGCTCTTGTTCCTCTGGGGATCACTGGAAGAGTTTGTCGAAAATCACCAGCTAAGAGAACAGTTATGCCACCCATTAAGTATTCACTATCTCGAATGTCTTTCAAAGATCGATCTACAGCTTCAAAAGCACCTTTATGGCCCATAGTACACTCATCCCAAACAATAATCTTGCAATCTTTGAGCACAGCAGCAATATAAGATTGCTTTGAAATTGAGCAATGTGGTGTTTCTAAATGAATCATATTAAATGGCATCTTAAGTGTAGAATGCGCTGTGCGACCACCATTAAGTAAAGTGGCTGCGATACCGGAAGAAGCAACGGTCAATGCCATTTTTTTACTTTGCCGTACCTTTGCCAATAATAAATTTAAAAGATACGTTTTACCTGTTCCACCAGGTGCATCTAAAAAATAGATTTTTTCCTTTTTCTGCTTCAACGCTAAGTAAGGAGTAGCTCATTATTAACAACAAAATTATCGCAATTTTCATAATTTGTTTCTCTATGATATTCAATATTTGGAACAATTTCCTCGGATCTAATTGGTAGTGGAAGTTCATAATAAGTCAAGTTTTGACCACCAATAGACAGTACAATATCTTCAATGTAAATAAGACATTTATTTAATACATTATTCACAATACTTTCATCAATATTTCTGTCTTGTGAAAAATGAAAGGCTCTTAAAATATCTTCTCAGAAACTCTCTTTATAAGTATTCCAAAATTTAAGAGCATCTGAAATTTGACAAAATACTAACATTATTGCAAAAAGTTCTCTCAGTTTTGTAGGATTTTGACATATGACAGCTTCGGCTATAGTTGAATCCCAGTGCTTATCATCTTCTAGTAATCCTAGAGCTTTACACGCCAATTGAAATGATGCGTATGCTATACCATTAACGGTTTTTAAATTTAAAAATGAAGTTGGGCACCTTACAAAATGTAATAAAAGTCTTAAATAAAAACATTCTGTATTATTAAGATGAATAGTGTAAACTCTTCCCAAAGCTGAATCTCTTTTAACTCCAGGAAAATTTGGTACATCATGCCCTCGTTTTCTTCTTTGAAATTCTTTATTGTTCCATGTAAAATACGATGGAACTTCACAATATAGAAGCGTTCTTGAAAACTCATCACGTGTGCATAGCTCAAAGAAGGCTAACAAAGTGGTTTTGGGTGTAGTGCTTAATCTGTCAAGTAATTTTTGCGGATTATTGGGGTTAAAATATATCCGTTGACCATTTTCTAAATGAACAGCTAAGTGTGTAATAGCCGGAAAACGTTCATGTATGGGAAATGCAAGGATTCTCCATACCGCTTCTGAGCTACTTATATAACGGCCACTTTCGTACATATTAATTTCATTACGTTGGTCTTCAAGAGTAAATGATGCTTGATCACTGCCCTTGTTAACATATTTACAAATGTATTTAATAGACTTTACAGAACTACAATACTCAACATTTATGTGAGCTTCAAATGTTCTCAATAGTACACAGTTGTAAGGCACAACCCAACGATTATCTATGCAATTACCATTTATATTAATTGCATTACCACCATCTTCTATCGCTCTTCTACGATATAGAGGGTAACTATCATTTCCAGTCACAGTTTCTTTAAGTAATTGTCGAGGAAACCTTTTGGTACATTTTCCATTTTTCATGCATGGCGATTTATTGTTAAATGCACCGCAAGGACCATGAATCATATTTGACTTAACAATGTTAAATAACAAAGGGTCCTCATCTGCGTTTGGTATTTCGGCACAGATAATTTTATCGATTTTATCTGGTCTTATTTTATTTTCTTACCAAAGTAGAATATGTATATGTGGTAAGCCCCGCTTTTGCCATTCCACAGAGTACATGAAACATTGCACGCTTCCAAACAAAGAACCTTTTATCAATAGTGACATTAAAGCTTTAACTTTTAAATGAAAAACTCGAGCTATAATATCGTGACGATCATGCGGTTTTTGACCCGGTAATAAAACACTTTTGATGTCATTCCATTGTGGATTGCATGTGAATGTTATGAAAAGATCGGGTCGCTCACAATGGCGAACATATGTCATAGCATCTTGAGTCTTTTCATGCATATATCGTGCAGAGCTTGTAAAAGAAGATGGTAAAATCATCATCTGACCAAGTTGATCTGCGTCAACATCTTGTTGGCCTATTGCATCTTGTAGATGTATATAGCTATCTGCTCTGAGTTTCGCTTGATTGTAGCGAATATAATTTAACCTTTCTGTTTCAATTTTAGCATACATATCAACCAAAAACTGACTAAAAAGGAACGACAATAAATTAAATGATTAATCTCAGATTGACGAATAATTATTTTATAGCTGTAAAAGATTAAAGCAGATATCATTTTTTTGGTTCCTCCTTTTTATACCCTTAACCCATAAAATGGGTAAATAAGGGTATAATGGTTTTGTGCAAAAGTATGGAACAGGCAGAAGGAAGTATCTCCGACCCCATAAAGTATATATATTCTTGATCAGCATCATTAGCCGAGTCGATTTAGCCATGTCCGTCTGTCCGTCTGACCGTCTGTCCGTCTGTTCGTCTGTCCGTCTGTATGAACGCGTGGATCTCAGAGACTACAAGAGCTAGAGACTTCAGAGTTGGGATATAAGTTCTCCTAAACCATGAGCAGAACAAGTTTGCTTCAAATTATCGATAACTATTCTGGTTTCCGATATACACATGGAATCGATAACAAAAAAATATCGAATTTGGAAAATGTAAATGTAAATGAGGGTTGAAAGAATGAGTAACGATAGATCTTTTCTGAAAGTTTCGTCCAAATCGGTTTAGAAACACCGGAGATATCGAATTTAATCGATTGAAGTTAAGTCAGTATACCAAAGTCTTATATAAATTTAATTTTTTTTTTGCAACTGGGTTCAGGGTATCTTCTAGTCGGGCTCTCCCAACTAGAGCCTTCTTACTTGTTTAATAATTGATTCCATTGTGGTATATCCACTGAATAGCCATCTTCGCCATAAGGAAATAGCAAAGGGTACTGTAAGGCATCGTATGATCGATGCACCTCACTTATACGATGTAATTTATTATTATGGCTTTCAATAATAATATTGCGCTTTTCAAATTGCTGACCAACAATAACTATAGCTACATCGCTTGATTGAGGTGCATTGTAAAGCCCTTTGTGAGCACCAGCGGGTGTTCGATCAGCATGTATAATCAATTTATGGTCTTTAGTACTTGTTGGTATTTTATTGAGAGCCATTTTTAGGTCTTTAACATAACGATTATGCTGATGAAACATACATTGAAGATCCTTTACTACGCTTAAATCAACATTTGAAATATTTTTGCAACGTAGTTGAGCTTCCTTTTCATCATCACTAACAAAATAAATTTGAAGAAACTGCATTTCTTCATTTGGCAAAGGTCGGACACTACCAATTAAGTGATACACTTGTCCTTGGACTTTAAAGGTTGACCAACTTTCATTTATAGTTTTTGTACTTCCAAAAGAAGTCATTTGAAAGCAGCTGTTATACTTTCTTATACGATCAATGAAATGATCATGCTTGGGATGTCCACCAATTATTAAGCTTTTAAGTGGATCAGGCAAACTTTCATTTTGTGAAAGTTTAACTTTTCCTGCCTTGCAACAGATACCCAAAGGCTCATTTTTCCATTTTAAAGCATTACAATGTTTGCATATCAAATTCATACTACCAAGTTGAGTTATTTTATCTGACTTGTAAGCTATTTCAAAATCATAGTTTAAGCCAGACATGGCTTTAACACTCCATACACGCAAACGCCTTTCTTGACGTGCGTCAGGATTATTAGCCTGATGTCTTCTCACTGCAACTCTATGAGCTTCAGGATTATTAGCCTGATGTCTTCTCACTAGGACTCTAATAACATCAGGATTATTAACACGATATCTTTTTAATGCTTCTATGCGCTTACCCCTATTGATATCACTATTTTTTTCAAATGAACGTTTTTTTTACCTTTTTTTCTGTTTTGCCGGTGAATCGACTACGTCTTTTAACAGGATTCTTAGCATTTTCAGTTATACATTCACTTGACGTATCAGATTCTTGAGTTAATACTTCCTCTAAAGAAATATAAACATCAAAATGTCCATTCATTAATGGACCGGTAAAACGCAATCTTTTTACAGGATGCATATTATTTCCGAATGCTTGTAATAAATTTCCATTTTGAAAAACTTGAAAATTTACAGCATAAATTTCTGCTGCTGCTCGAAGCTCACATGCAGTACCATAAGTATTTGAATTTGACATGTCGCACTCATATTGTTCAGAAGAGCTATAACACTCTCCATTTAAGTTTATGCTGAAGCATGCAAAAATTTGCCAGTTGGTTACAACATGTTCAACAATATTTTGGCGTATGGTGCCATGGAAGCAAAAACCAAATAAAAAGTAGGAAATAGATCTAAAAAGGCAGGCTCCATCACCAATTATAGCAACAACTGAATGCGGCACCAAAACACCACTAATATCTAAAGTTTCAATAGACATATTTTAATTTGGCTGTGAGTCAATTGACTTCACTGTAAAACGATTGTTACAACGATACAGCGTCTAATCATAAGCATAAAATTCAATAAAATTTAATATACCAACTTTGACTTTTAATAGAATATTCAGACTGCTTAGTTTTATTTGATTTTTAAATGCACTAAAGCAGCGTCTATATAACTATTATATAATATGCAAAATAGAAGACAACTATATATAATGTTGCTTCAATTATTAAGTCGAAAATCAACTTAATTTTCTTGTGTGCAAAAAACAACTGAAGAAATTAAAATACGTTGATCGTTATTTAAATATTTAAATAATAGCAATTAAATATTTTTTATAACTTATCATTACATACGTATTTTAAATGAATTTATATTTATATAATACGAAAATCAGAATATTAAAAAACTCACTGATCCAAAAAGAAACTTTCGTTGTTATTATCCTTATCCTTAATATAAACAATATTAAAAAATTCACTGAAACGAAAATTAACTTCCTTTGTTCACATTTAATATGAACTAAAATGCATAACCAATTCCCTTACCATTGTATGTAATAACATAATGTTGGAAAGAGCATTACAGTTATTCCTCTAAGCAGCAGATCCCGAGCTCATACATACAACGCTTGCACTTAAGAGCTATGTATGGGTGGTGTAAATTAGGCAATGCAATTCCCTTAACTGCAGCCTCTTAGTTATGGTTAGCTTAGCTTAGTAAGTGCGGAGGAGATAGGGAGATTAAGATTTATGTTTGACATGCAAAGCGCGCATAAACAAAAGAGTGAGCGTAAATAGGCAACAACAAAGATGCATGATTGCATTCAAATTATGTTATATCTAGCGGCAGTCATAAGAGAGACGCGCGCGCTGATCAAGCTTTAAGCCGCTCTTTGTGTTGCAGCATATATTCGCTCAGCTGTGCATGCTGCTTGCAGTGGGTACCATTTACAGTTATATTTCTTCTTCTTTGTCCTTCTCTCTGTTATCTGTGGCTACAAAATATAAGAAAACTTTGTTTTGAAAGCATGCCTAAAATATTACATTATTTTTATACCCTGAATCCATAAAATTGGTAAAAATGGGTATAATTGATTTGTGCAAAAGTATGTAACAGGCAGAAAGACCACATAAATCAGCTTCAACAGCCGAGTCCACATGTCTGTTATTTAGAAAATGTAAAAATAGGAGTTAAAACAATGGATTACTTTATAAATTCTGTGAAAATTAATAATCCAAATCGGTTAAGAAACACAGGAGATATTTTATATTAAAATGAAGTCAAGAAAAAATCACTTCTGCAAGTCATTTTAATACACGGGTTCAGGGTATCTTTTAGTCGGGATTTCTCGACTAAAGCCTTCTTATTTGTTTTCAGATTCGCTCATTATCGTGTTGTGCTGACAGTCGGCAATTCAACACCTGCATCATGAATTGAGCGCTGTTGGTCCCAAACCCAAAGAGGCAGCTTAAAACTTTAACACGCTCGCGCATCGCTCCTCATGTTCGGCGCTAGATGAAAAATTATTTTTAAATCTCGCTCCGATTATGCGCCTTCGTTGTTGTCTTTTTCGGCTAACTCTCTTATGTATGCGCGCGCTCTGCAAGTCAAACAAAGAGGACACGCACTGAATCAAAGCAAAACATATCTAAGAGGCTGCAGTTAAGTGAATTGCATATTGCCTTTAGCTTTAATTTAGTGTGTGTGCGGAGGAGGTAGGGTTATTAAACCTTACGATTGACATGCAAAGCGCGCACATAAAATAGAGAGTGAACGTAAATGAGCAACAACAAAGGAGCATGATCGGAGCGAGATTTGATCTGATTACATATCATTATGTGAACTTTGCTTGTTCGAAATTGTATATCAATAATATATCAATAATGTTAGTGTGATACGTTATGTCTAAGTTATATAAGCAGCAAGCAGGCGAATCCACCCCCATAACATATTCTGGTGTGGGAAATTTTTCTAGACGCACTAAGTTTTGTTATGTTGTTGTTGTTTTTTTAAAATCAATGACACCAACAAAAAGTAGCATTGCGGGCCCAACAACAACACTTACAACCACAACAAACGCTACTTGGGTCGTAAATCAATTGTCAAAGGCACACAAATTTGAAAAAAAAAAATGTGCACTTTGCGAAGTAATACTTGTACATAAAATTATGAAAATTATTTTCAAGCGCATTGTTCACTTAATTGTGTATGCACTTATTCATTAAGAAGCGGAAATCCGTTTCTTTTTTGCAAGTGTACGAACCTTTTTTTATGACTTATGCTTGTGCGACGCGAAGGCGTCACTGCGCATTTGTTTTGTTTTTGTATTCTCGCTCGCGATCAAACTCTCAGCTTGTGCGACAATCAGGCGACAGTAGTGGAATGGGTACTTGTTGTTATTGTAATTTGTTTTTTAAAATGGGTAAAAAGTGCTCCAAATCGTATGGGGAGGTACTTGAAGGAGTTGTCCAAATAAAAATTCCCTTCTTAGTGCTCACCTCCTACCTGCATGGAAAATTGTGTGAAAATTTCAGCCTTCTAGCTCTTTTCGTTTAGGCTGTGGCTCTTCCATTATCATCAGGACAAACTCTTTTATATATATAGATAAACTAAAAACAGTTTAATAACATATCATCTACCAACATTATAAGAGTATCCAACATTTATCATTCGTCTAGTGCAATTCTGTATTGCTTCGTTTGTAAATACACACACACACACACACACACACACTTACAGACTATCATAGAGGACTTCTTTAATAAGAGAATGAGCTGACGAATGATGAACCCCAATTCAAAAAGTAAACCCAAATTCAATAAAATTTTATTTATGTTCAAGAAAACGTGCTCATAGCAATAATACAGGTACAAACATACCAACAAACAGGTGTTAACACATCGCCAGTGAGTTCCAACACTCATTGATTATTTTTTCTTTGAGTGATTTGTCATTCTTATTTTCGACAATAAAAAACGTACATGATTGACATGAGCACTTATAGTTTTTATTAATTAAAAATTATATATGTTTTGCACCATTTTTGATCCGAATTATTCAGGCATGTCGCAGAATCCGACTCGTTTTGTCGTTTTATCTGTTTCGTAAAACGATATCGGTTTTAAATGGTGTCGTGGATTTTTATCGGTTTGTCTTTTTTCGAACATTAGCAAAACCGATAATCGAAACAGCTGTTTATGTCATATGTGCAAAAGCGGCAAATAAAAAGTAAAGTTAAAAATGAACTGTGCTGTGGAATTGGTCTTATCTTTTATATTAGCGGAGGAAAATAATGAAAAAATCAAGCGTAGGATTTTAAGAGACTATAGCAATCCTTTGGATTTTCCAGAGTCTGCCTTACTTTTTTCCATCCCACCACATCTTTCTGTGGGGGACCTGCTTCATTTAATTTGGTTGCCAAGTCACTCCACATTGCATCAATGAGCACTTTGTCTCGCTTTGTGAATCCTTTTGCAATATCAGAATTTGTTTCCATGAACTGCAATAAGATTTCACATTGCGTGTTATTTTTATGTTTTCCCCTAATAAAGTTGAAAGAATATTTTAATTAACATCCCAAATAGGTAATAAATACATTTTTGTATACTTACATTTCAACAATATGAAGCGCAATTTGTGAACAAAAAGTAAATCACCGGCAAACATATGATCGGTTTAATTCCGATAGAGAATCCGATAATATCGTTTTCTGCGACACCAAAATCGACTCTAATTCCGATTCGAACATGAAAACGACATCTATCGGATTGTACGACACCAAAATGAAAAACGTGTCGGAATCAAACCGATTCCGATAGAAATCGGATTCTGCGACATGCCTGATTATGTTACATTTCGATATTTTCACACAAGACACTGATTATGTTTGTTCTTTATGTTTTTAAATTCGTTTCCGAAGTTAAAGAGTATATTGGTTTTGTGCAATGTTCCTCATGGTGTCGGTCCGTCCGTATGTGCGCAAGTTTTTTCCACACCCTTCAAACTAGAGACTTGAAACTTTCCAATTATCTTTATCTATGGGATAGTAAATTAAAGTGTCAAGATTGGGGTTCTACGATAACTGGGGGACTGGCAAATCGATAAATTCGATAACTCAAAACCGATAAATCCACATAATTCGCACATCCTTACAGCTAGAACTACCAAATTTGGTGAGAAGATAGCTACTAGCAACATCCAAAAAACTTTTGGAGCCACGCCCACCAATTCCGCCCCCAGCCCCCCTTTCCCCACCTTTTACATACTTTGAGCTAGAGTCACCAAATTTGGAAGGAAGATAGCTGGTGGCATCCCCATCTCTATCGGAGAATCTTGAAGGCAGCGTACACCCCTGCCCCATCCGTACCCCTTTGCAAACAGGCCTTTTTTTTACCGGTTTTAATACTGGTATCGAGTATGCCGCAGTCGGTTGCGTCCGACTGCAACGTTTCCACTTGTTTCTAGTGTTGACGTAAATTTGCTTTTTTTTGGGTCCTGTATTGTTTAATTTATTTGTAGAGTGGTGAGTTTGAACTGTGCAGTAGTGTTTTGTACGTTTTAGTTGTGATGAGGTCTCTTTTTTGTTCTATTGTGGGTATGTTTGATTCAAAAAGCAGGTTGGGGATGGGGATTTTAGCGTAGTGCTCCCAGTGAAATGCGAATTGCGGCGTTAAATAAAGATTTGAGTTTGTTCAGGGTTAGGTTAGGGGCGTGGCCGTAGATAAAAAGTGCGTAGTATATTTTTATACCCTTAATCCATAAAATGGGTAAAATGGGTATAACGGTTTTGTGCAAAAGTATGTAACAGGCAGAAGGAAGCATCTCCGACCCCATAAAGTATATATATTTTTGATCAGCATCAACAGCCGAGACGATATAGCCATGTCCGTCTGTCCGTCCGTCTGTCCGTCTGTAAGAACGCGTGGATCTCAGAGACTTCAGACGCTAGAGACTTCAGATTTTGTATATAAGTTCTCCTATACCATGAGCAGAACAAGTTTGCTTCAAATTATCGATAACTATTCTGGTTTCCGATATACACATGGAATCGATAACAAAAAATATCGAATTTGGAAAATGTAAAAATGAGGGTTGAAATAATGGGTAACGATAGAACTTTTCTAAAAATTTCGTCTAAATCGGTTAAGAAACACCGGAGATATCGAATTGAATCGATTGAAGTAAAGTCAGTATACCAAAGTCTTATATAATTTTAATTTATTTATTGCAACTTGGTTCAGGGTATCTTCTAGTCGGGCTCTCCCGACTAGAGCCTTCTTACTTGTTGAGATTATGGTTAATTAAGTTATATATATAAGTGTGTGTGTTTTGCAGTTTAGTTTCGGGCTTGATAGGTATTTATTTACGTTAAGTTTGTTGCTTTTGCTTTCGGCAAATGTGTAGGTGTTGGCATTTTTCGAGGGAAAAAGAGGCTTCTGAGTATGAACACCATTCATGTATTTTTGAGAAGAGGCTGTTGAGGTTGTATGTTTGGTTTTTTGTCTATTGAGGGGAATAATAAGGAAAAAGTCGTCGGCATAGGCACTGCATTGAATTCCTTTTTGTAGGCTGATGATGATAGAGAAAAGAAAGAATGACTGATAGTGGCGATCCTTGGGGGATGCCTTTGTTAAGTGGATATGGGGAACTTATTATATTTTTTATTTTCAGTCTTATTTTTCATTTTGACATTAAGTTTTTGACGAAATTTATAATTTTTGGGCCAACTTTCCAGCTGATTAGCTGGTCGACTATGGTGTGCACTCCAACTCGTTCGAAGGCCTTTGAAAAGTCAAGGGCAATGACAGAGGTGTGCTTTTTGGTTTTCAGCGACTTGGTTATCAGGTGGTCTGCAAGGAGAAGACCGTCTGAAACCGATTTGCCGTGATTAAGGATAGGTATGACTAGGCTGGTTTTGTAGGATTGTTGAAAATGGTATTAAATAGGTTTCTGATTCTGGCTTTAAATGTATAGGAGGTGTTTTGGATCATGGGGTATTATATTCTATTAAGGCCAGGAGTGGTTCCTTTGAGGGAGTGTAGTGCAGCTAGGAGTTCTTCTGTGCTGTCGCGCTGAGTATGTAGCTGGTTGATTTGTCTGTGTATTTGTTGGCTATGAAGTTTTGGTTGAAATTTTCGTCTTTGGAGTGGTCTGACCAGTGTTGAGCAAAAAGTTGAGTTATGTGGGATGTGCCTGTCGTGAGCAAGTTGTTATTTGGATCTGTGATACAATGGATGGTTTTTGTTGGGTTAAGTCCGCAGAGACTTCTGATGTTTGCCCAGATTTTGTCTGACGGGGTGTTTTTGTATTTTTAGCTCTCTCCGGAAGAGTGCATTAGCTCGTTTGTATTTATGGAGATTTTCGGTGCTGTTGAAGTATTTGAAAGTTTGCCAGGTTTTGAATTTATTTGCCCTTAGTTTGGTCAGGGTCTTTTTCCACCATGGGGTATTTTTGCTGTAGTGGTGTGGAGTTTTCTGTGGTATACTGTGATGGCCTGCTTGTAGGATTATTTTATTGAGGATTGAAGATTCTTTATTGATGTTTATACTGTGGGGTAAAAGTTCGTTTATGTCGTTGGTTAGTTTTGCGAAATGTTGCTTCTTTTGTTTTGAACAGGGGACGAGAAAAGTTAGTTTTTTGTGATTGCGGGAACAGGAAGATTAGTATTGGAAAGTGACCACTTCCATGGAGGTCGTCGAGTATTTTGCAGTTAGTGAGTGGGGTGAGTTGGGGGCAGCATAACGAACTGTCTATGTGGGTGAGTGTGTTGCGAGTTGAAAAGTGGGTGGGTGAGCCGTCGCACAGTGGCGCCATTTGACATTTTTCGTTGCAAAAATCATAAATTTTGAACCAAACGGTCAATTTAAAAAGCATCTGAAAGATTATTAATCAACTTATAAACTGAGCATTTGAAATGAATTCTACGATTTTTAAGGGTATGCAAAGTGGAAATTGGTGAAAAAATTAATTTTACGGGAAGGAAAATAAATATTTTTTAAAAATTTTGATATTTTTAGTTTTTTAAGGCTTTTAAATTTTAAAATTAATATTACAATTAAAAAACATTTTTTTTTAGCTTATTATACTCGTTACCGAAGGTAAAGAGTACATTGGTTTTTTGCAATGTCCGTCATGGTGTCCGTCCGTCTGTCGGTCTGTCTGTCTGTCCGTCTGTCCATCCGTATGGTTGCAAGTTTTTTCCACACCCTTCAAGCTAGAGACTTGAAACTTTCCAATTCTCTTTATCTATGGGATAGTAAATTACAGTGTCTAGATTGGGGTTCTACGATAACTGGGGGGCTAGCAAATTGATAAATTCGATAACTCAAAACCGATATATCCACATATTTCGCACATCCTTACAGCTAGAACTACCAAATTTGGTAAGGTGATAGCTACTAGCAACCCCCAAAAATTTGCATCAAATATTTTTCAGCCACGCACACCCATTCCACCTCCAGCCAACATGCATTTTGAATTCAGAAAAGCCTATATATCCCGCAGTTTTTGATCTATAGCCGCCAAATTTGGTACCAAGATAGGTGTTGATGAGCCCCCAAAAACTGTATCAAAAGTTTGGATGCCACGCCCACCACTACTGCCCTAGCCGCCCCCATCCGCCCCAACGCTTCGTCAAAAACGGGTATGCTTGTATTTTCCAAAGTTTTACACTTAGAGCCACCAAATTTGGTAGGAAAATAGCTGGCAACGACCCCCAAAAATCTAAATCACAGTTTTGGAGCCACGCCCACCCATTCCGCCTCCAGCCCCCATGCATTTTGAAATCAGAAAAGCCTATATCTCCCACAGTTTTCGAGCTATAGCCACCAAAATTGGTGCCAAGATAGGTGGTGATGACCCCCCAAAAACTGCATCAAAAGTTTGGATGCCACGCCCACCACTACCGCCCTAGCCACCCCCATCCACTCCAACGCTTCGTCAAAAACGGGAATGCCTGTATCTTCCAGAGTTGTGGAGCTAGAGCCTCCAAATTCGGTAGGAAGATAGCTGGCAATGACCCCCAAAAATCTGCATCAAAGTTTTGGAGCCAAGCCCACCCGTTTCGACCCCTTTTTCCCTTTTTTGACAAACTTTGAGCTAGAGTCACCAAATTTGATATGAAGATAGCAATTGACATCGCACATGGATCTGCAGCAAAAATTTGGATGCCACGTCCACTCATTCCGCCCCCAGACTCCCCTTGCCACACCTTTTACAAACTTTGAGCTAGAGTCACCAAACTTGCAAGGAAGATAGCTGGTGGCATCCCCATCTGCATCGGAGAATCTTTAAGGCATCGTACACCCCTGCCGCATCCGTACCCCTTTACAATAAGGCCTGCTTTTACCGGTTTTAAAACTGTTAACGAGTATACCGAGTATAAAAGATGGTATATCTAAAAAAGTAATCATATCTGAACTATAAGTATTTTCTAATTCTTTTCGTGACTTTACATGCCTCAGTGATGAAATTAGTGGATCATAAGATGCTGCTAACATGTTGAAGAGGTCCTCATTTTGTCTCACCTTTGAAGCTTTGAAAGTGTTTAGCTTCAACCACATTTTCAGCAAGACTCTCCAACAACGGTTTTGTTGTATGGGCCATTAGATCCTGCATGTTGGTTTTTACAGAGACTTCAGTAAACTCCGTATGCAGTGGTCGTGAATCTAATTTTGCTTTCGAAACATGTTTGTATCCCGGTAAAATGTCAGCTCCGTGTTGCCTCAAAGATGCCCGTAGTATCTCATATTTCTCTTTTGAAAGCTCTAAGTCCATAAACAACGCCAAAGCTTCTTTGGATCCATACTTCTTAAGGTTTGAGTTTGGGGGCGTGGGAATGCTTTTCTTAATTCTTTGTAGTCGCGGTGGGCTGGCAATAGCAACTGATTTTGTAATCTGTGACCTTACTTTTTCAACTTCCTTTGTATATCTAATAGACAGCGCTTCCGATAATTGTTCCGTGGTTAAATCATTTGTTGAACCAGCCAGTTTTTTTTTGCATTTTCCTTCTCTGTACATCGCCGTATAAACTATCAAGTTCTTCGAAGGCAGCTTCTATGAAATTTGTTGGTGTGTCTGACTTCCTAAACAGGTCAAATCATTGTTGATTGTTCAATGACATGTTTGAAGAGTAATGTAGTACTTGTCTCGCCAATTTTCAGTCGTAGACTAATCCAGAGATTATGATTGTTTTTCTAATCTACTACCTGATAGATACCGTTTGGATCAAGGGTTCAAGAAAAGAGTTAGCTTTCATGCCTGCAAAATGTACCTAATATTTGTTATATATGTGCGCTTAGGTCAATTTGTGCAATTAGGGTACTACGCACGTGTCCGAATAAAATTTGTGCCTACCTGAGTTTAGGGACCAGAATTTAACAAAGGGTTTCAGGCAAGCATAACTGAATGAAAAACAAAAGTCGTGCATCTTAACAATAAGGAACGAAACAATAACGAAAAGAATGGGTTGTCACGGTTATGCGTCATAAATGGCCCAGAAATGCATGCAACACATTTTTTACCTATGACTTTTTTCATTTTTTTACATTTAAAAAAAAGGGGCAAAAACGGGCAGCTGAAACTTTTTGCATTAGATAAAGGAATAATCAAAGAAATTCTTTTGAAAATATGGCAGAGGTAAAAAAAGGGTTTTGACGTAGAATACGTCTTACCTTACGATAATGAAGTCTCAACACAAAAAAGTTGTTGTTGTAATAAGAGAGGTTCACAAAATCGCTTATTGCTCATGAACTAATGGATCAATTTTCCTCAAATTAGTTTCATTTAAAAGCCAAGGCTTCAAGCTTTCAATAAATGTATATTAATATATGTATTGATTACATTTTCTATTAAAAATTGAAACCAAAAATATGTATATTTTTGCTTCATTTTGAAGACTTTAAATTGGTCTAGCGCTCTCAATAATTCATCAATTACTTTAGAGTTTTGGAATATAAGTTGAGATAAGTTAAACAAACATTCCTACATTCAAATTTTATATACTTTTGCCAAATTTATAACTTTTTAAGGCAAAAAACCAGTGCAAAAATCATTACTTTTTTTTTAATTGCAAATTGCTTAAAAACTCCCTGATGAATTTGTTTAATTTTTTCTCAATATAAAATAGACTCGATTTCCTTTCGTTTGATATATATGCGGTCATGATTGATATCTTCTAAGTGCTGAAATTTCATTAAGATGTTTGGTCATAATTAAATTTATTTCAAATGTGTGTATATTAGTATTAGTGATGTAACCAATAAGTGTGAGTGAGTGCGATAGCTGATAGCATGTGCATATGCTTGCACTGTTCGTCTCAGCTCAGCAAACAATCGATGGAACTATCGGACAATCTATGGTCTTACACTATCGCTGCCACTATCGAGGGCAGCAGTGGCTACTAACTAACGGGAAATATACTATCGATAGTGTTGACTATAAGAAAGTTTGTCTTTACGGTAGCAGCTTTGATTTTTGCAACTCATGCATGAACTTACTTCATAAAATAAATTTTAAAAAATGCCGCCTGTGAAAAAAAATACTTTTGCGCAGCGTAAAAGAATGTACAATTTACGGAGTAGAAGATCAGGTAAGTTGTGTTTTAAAATTAAATATTCGAAGATGACTCTATAGAAGACTCCGCCATCATGAACCCAATTGGTTCAAATCATATAAATACTATTTTTACTTTCATAATTTTTGTTGCACAAAATGACGTATTCTACGGTTAACCTATGCGCCCGTGTGATCTAACACAGGCCGTAAATTTTTTTTTTTGATTTTCCATCAAAGTTGAAAAATATTGAAAAAATTTATAGTTGTTAAATATCGATTTACCTGGCCAACCGCAAAGCAAACATTACATTTTTTTTTTATTCTTTTTTTAATAAAAAGATCTATTAATAGAATAAAAAATAATGATGATCCGTTTCTTAGTTTTTGAGTTTGTATGCAACACAAATAATCAGTCAACTTTGCAGAGCTATATCTTCTAAATGAACCGTGTCCAGCCGCCGGCGTCACGTCATCGCTGTCTTCTCGGACCGTTCCCACGGCGATGCTAGGCTGAAGTGCCCCCGGGGCATCCTCCTCCTGCCTTGAACCGCCGTCCCCCTCCAGTCTTCCCGCAGCTGGCTCACGTTCCATTAGGATCTGCTCCCTTTCTATATCCTGTACTTCTATAGCTTCAAAATTAACCTAGCCTTGCCACACTCGATGGTCGTCCCCACCCGGCCCAAAAAGTCTATCCCTAGTATAATCTTGTCTAGCATCGAGGACATCACGAGCATCCTCACCGTGACCTTTGTCTCCGCTAGCCCAACCTTCACCCTCAATAACTTCTTTACCTCTAAAGTGGACCCATCGGCCAGGCGAATTTTCGCGCAGGCCGCCAGCATCTCGCAACCGCTGGTCACCTTGCGGGAAAACTCCTCACTAATAAAACTCCTAGTCGCCCCTGTATCTACAGTCGCAGTCGCTACTTGGTCCCCGACTCTCACAGTAGTGACTATCCGCCCGTCTTCCACTCTTAAAGGGTACTCTAGGTTCGGGACTGGTTCGCGTCGGCCCCTATTGGATCCCGTCCCGGATGGTGCCGCGGATCGTTTCCCGCCCTTGACTGCTGGCAACACTGACTGGTATTGACCCCCTTGGGCCCGCACTGCCGACAAAACTGTACCCGTGGATTTTGACAATCCTTGGCAAAGTGACCCTCTTGCGAACAATTGTAGCATAGCCTCTTCCCGTCTAGAGCCCTCGACCGCTCTAAGCTGATCATCCCGTTTGAAATTACTCCCGTATGCCCGAGCGGCGGCGTACTCCCCACGTTACCGCTTGATCCTGACTGTGTTTGCGTCCGGAAAGGGTTAAAATGTTTAGCGGGGGTTGCCTCGCCGGCTAATCCGTCCGAATACCTACCGCCCCCGGTCCTACCCCATACTGCACACTCGCGACTTTGTTGTCTCACATTCTCGTACTCGGCTGCCATCTGAGTTAGCTGCGCCAGAGAGGAGAAGTCTCTTCTACGAATGTACAACCGGTACTCAAGTGCCAAATTCTCGTATAACCTATGTAGTTCTTGTTCTACCCTGTACCCCGCGTGGAACATCATACCCCGCAACTCGAGCAAGTAGTCCTTGAACGGATCGTTATCATGTTGCCGTCGACCAGTGGCGCCATTTGACATTTTTCGTATCAAAAATCATAACTTTTGAACTAAACAAGATAATCGGTCAATTTAAAAAGCATCTGAGAGATAATTAATCAACCTATATATCTTTGTGGAATGTCAATAGCTATCTTCATACCAAATTCGGTGACTCTAGCTCGAAGTTTGTAAATAGTGGTGAAAGGGGGGCGGAATGGGTGGGCGTGGCTCCAAACCTTTGATGCAGATTTTTGGGGGTCGCTGCCAGCTATCTTCCTACCAAATTTGGTGGCTCTAGCTCCACAACTTTGGAAGATACACGCATTCCCGTTTTTGATGAAGCGTTGTGGCGGATGGTGGCGGCTAGGGCAGTAGTGGTAGGCAAGGCTCCAAAACTTTGATGCAGATTTTTTGGGGTCGTTGCCAGCTATCTTGGCACCAAATTTGGTGGCTATAGCTCAAAAACTGTGGGAGATACAGGCTTTTTTGACTTTAAAATGCGGGGGGGCTGGGGGCGGAATGGGTGGGCGTGGCTCCAAAATTTTTGATGCAGTTTTTTGGGGGTTGCTAGTAGCTATCTTCTTACTAAATTTGGTTGTTTTAGCTGTAAGGATGTGCGAAATATGTGGATTTATCGGTTTTGAGTTATCGAATTTATCGATTTGCCAGCCCCGCAGCTATCGTAGAACCCCCATCTTGACACTTTAATTTACTATCCCATAGATAAAAAGAATTGGAAAGTTTCAAGTCTCTAGCTTGAAAGGTGTGGAAAAAAGTTGCGAACATACAGACGGACAGACGGACGGACGGACGGACACCATGACGGACATTGCACAAACGCAATATAATCTTTACCTT
>JAEIGR010000191.1:0-85933 GCA_018904305.1 Scaptomyza montana
TACCATGATACAATTACAGAAGGCGTAGTCTCGTCGGCGGCAGAGGCTCGACGTTTTCTAGCTTATCGACAGTGCATGCTTGCTTGTCGAACAGAAAGGTTGTATTTATGGACGATTTTTGTTTGATTTTTTTAGGTTAAATTAACCCACACGTGACAAAAAAATGAACTACTGCTATTATTGCCGCAAGCATGTACCGGGTGTAAAATTATTCATGCACCGAAAAGTGATAAAAAAGAAAGATATGGAGGAAAGCCTAGTGACCTTGGTGTCAACTCCCAAATCTGCGACACTCATTTTAATGCTTCCCAGTGGAAGACTGCACCCAACAGAGGGCAGACTTATAAAAGGAGACGCTTAAATAATGATGCCGTTCCCACAAGAAATGAATATCTTCAAACTGAATTTATTAAAGAAGGATACGCCACTTAAGCACGCAAACAGAGTAAGTTTAGCTGGTGAAAATATGTATATACATGTATGTATACCTGCAAACAATAACATAACTGCGTTTTAGCGACAAGGTCATTCAAAATGGATTATTTATGGAAAACGAGAGTCTGAAGAAAAAAATTTGTACATGCAGAAGGAGTTGGATAGCTTACGCCAGAAGCTTGAGGCTTTTCAACAACTTGATGTGTTCTTAGTAAAATTTTTACTCAGACGCAAATAAAAATTCTAAAAAGTGGTGTAAAAGAGCATCATTTAATTCAGATGACATTTCTGCGGCTATTTGCCTTCACACCGCCGGCCCTCGGGCGTATAACCATTTATACAAGAAAGGATTTCCATTGCCTAGTCGTGCAACGTTGTACAGATGGTTGTCAGAGGTTGAAATTAAGACCGGTACCCTTCATTGACTTAATGGAAAAATGATGAAATGGATGAGATCGATAAGCTCTGCGTCTTGGCTTTTGACGAGATGAAGGTTGCTCTGCTTTCGAGTATGACAGCTCAGCGGACGTTGCTTACGAGCCAAGCAACTATGTGCAACTTGCTATTGTTCGTGGCTTGAAGAAATCGTGGGAAGCAGCCCATCTTTTTTTTGACTTTAACGCCCGAATGGATGTGGACACTCTAACACAATTATAAGAAAGCTGCATTTGAAAGGATATCCTGTAGTGGCAATTGTCTCCGACTTGGGTGCAGGAAACCAACGACTATGGAGAGAGCTTGGTATCTCAGAAAGTAAGTGTGTCAGAGGAATTAAAGCAATGCAAAGGTTCAAATTGGTTTTTCGTTTTCAGCAAAAACCTGGTTTAGTCATCCAGAGGATGAGCAACTAAAAGTTTTTGTTTTTTCGGATGCGCCGCACCTAACTAGTTAGTCCGCAACCACTATTTGGATTCTGGCTTAATATTAAACGGAACTAAATTGACTAAGACGACAGTTCAACAGGCACTCGTCACTGTGCTGGGTCAGATGCATCGATTATGTTTAAAATAAGCGAAAACCACATTAATGTTCGCTCGCTCGCGAAGCAAAAGGTTAAATTGGCAACGCAATTGTTTTTGAACATAACCGCTAGCTCCATCAGACGCTGCTATTCATTGGGCTATGATGTCGAGAATGCGTGCGAAACTGCCGATTTATTTAAACTACTAAACGATTGGTTTGACATTTTTAACTCCAAAATGTCCACTTCAAACTGCATCCAAGCAACGCAAGCTTATGGAAAGCAACTGCTATTCCAAAGAGACATTTTAGGAAAAATTTCGCAAATTATGAACACGGATTTATTTGGCAAATTGCAAAGACTCCCATTCCAAAAGGGATAATTGTAAACAATGCATCCCTTGATGGATTATATGGCTACTTGCTTGAAAAATACAATTTAAGTTATATTTTAACAAGCCGCCTTAATCAAGACATTGTAGAAAATTTTTGGAGCCATGCGGTCAAGGGGTGGACAATTCGATCATCCGACACCGCTTCAATTTAAGTATAGGTTAAGAAAATACATAACAGGTACGACAAAATTTAAACCATTATTTAGCAAATAACTTATTTTAATAATAATATTTGTCAAATGTTTAGCTTTATGTTTCAGCAAAGTTGTTATCGTGAATGTTGGTAGCTATGTTCTGTCTTTTGTGTTACATGTTATATTTTCCTTTAACTATTATCATTCATAAATAATCCTTATATTTTGTTTAGCCAAGAATACAGAATTGTTGTCTAATAATGGAAATGTAGACGATGACAATTGCGATAATTGGCTAAATATCGATCTGTGTACCCAGCGTACGGAAAACAAAGAGAATGAGCATGAAGATATTGAAGACTTAGACATTGTCAACAATATACCTGCAGATAACGACATGGAAGAGTTGACGGAGGATGCCATCGAGTATCTAGCAGGCTATGTTGCTAAAAAGCTTAGGCTATGTTATGTTTCAAACAGTTCCACATATACCCATGTTGACGAGGTGTCGCACGGCGGGCTTGTAAAACCGTCTGTTGATTTTAAAATAAGCTTAAGCAACTGAAACAATTTTTCTTATAACGTGAAAGAGGATTTTAAAATAACAAAAATGTAAAAGAAAAATTATTGCTGGCAGCGGAAAATGTTGACATTGACAAGTCGGTCAAAATTTTTATTTTAAATAAGAATATTTTTTAGAATTAAGAATCTTAACAAAAATAAGCATTCAAAAACAAAACAACGATTACTTGCGCATTCAAAATTATTAAAAATAAAACTTTAAAAAAATTTACATCTTTGTATTATAAAATTATATTTTAAACAACACGGGCCGTCAGAGGGTTAATCAACACGCTATACTGCCGTTCCATTCGAACTCACACTACAATGTGCCTTTTCACTCGCACTTATTGCAAGCATATGTTAAGCTACCCTCTGCCGCCGACGACTACCTTCTGTAATTGTATCATGTACGGTACGGGAGCTGTACGGGGCTAATGCGTAAAGGCCTTTACCTTGCACATATCATGACAAAACTATAATATAATATGTACGTATTCATTTATTTTTAGTGGCTAATTATTATTTCTGTTGGTTGTTTAAAGGTTTGACCAACTACAGACGAACTTCCACATAACGAATCTCAAGGGGACAAGAAAAACTTCTTTATAGAGAAAATTGATAACAGTTCTTCAGTTTGAAAACATTTCTTTTATAGTTTTGTGTCCGAGCTTTATGCGTGAACGCACTCAGCGTGTATTTTGTTTATTAAATAATCTGCATGCCCAGTTGCGAAAAAAATAATAGCATCACCAACCAACTTTTTCTTATCGTCCAAAACCAAACAATTTGAGTAACGAAACTATTCAAATAATTATTTTTCATTAATAGCTGAATACGTGCCCTTCACAAAAATTGGTTTGTCCCGAAATTCGAATCCATAGTAAGAAAAACAAGTGGAAACGTTGCAGTCGGACGCAACCGACTGCGGCATACTCGATACCAGTATTAAAACCGGTAAAAAGAGGCCTGATTGCAAAGGGGTACGGATGCGGCAGGGGTGTACGCTGCCTTAAAGATTCTCCGATGCAGATGGGGATGCCACCACTATATTCCTTCCAAATTTGGTGACTCTAGCTCAAAGTTTGTAAAATGTAGGGAAAGGGGGGGCTGAAGGCGGTATGGGTAGTTGTGGCATCAAAATTTTGTTGCAGATCTTTTGTGAAATATCAATTGCTATCTTCATACCAAATTTGCTGACTCTAGCTCGAAATTTGTAATAAGTGGGGAAAGGGGGGGCTGGGGGCGGTATGGTGGGCGTGGCATCAAAATTTTTGATGCAGATCTTTGTGAAATATCAATTGCTATCTTCATACCAAATTTTGTGACTCTAGCTCGAAATTTGTAAAAAGTGGGGAAAGGGGGCTGGGGGTGGTATGGTGGGCGTGGCATCCAAATTTGTGATGCAGATCTTTGTGGAATGTCAATTGCTATCTTCAAACCAAATTTGGTGACTCTACCTCGAAAATTGTAAAAAGTGGGGAAAGGGGGGCGAAATGGAGGGCGTGGCTCCAAAACTTTGATGCAGATTTTTGGGGGTCGTTGCCAGCTATCTTCCTATCCTATCTTCCTTGGTGGCTCTAGCTCCACAACTCTGGAAGATACACTCATTCCCGTTTTTGACGAAGCGTTGGGGGGATGGGGGTGGCTAGGGCAGTATTGTGGGCGTGGCATCCAAACTTTTGGTGCAGTTTTTAGGGAGTCATCATCACCTGTCTTGGCACCAAATTTGGTGGCTATAGCTCAAAAACTGTGGGAGATATAGCCATTTCTGATTTCAAAATGCGGGGGGCTGGGGGCGTAATGGGTGGGCGTGGCTCCAAAACTTTGATGCAGTTTTTTGGGGTCGTTGCCAGTTATCTTCCCACCAAATTTGGAGGCTCTAGCTCCACAACTCTGGAAGATACACGCATTCCCGTTTTTGACGAAGCGTTGGGGGTGGATGGGGAAGGCTAGGCAGTATCGGTGGGCGTGGCATCCAAACTTTTGGTGCAGTTTTTAGGGGGTCATCATCACCTATCTTGGCACCAAATTTGGTGGATATAGCTCAAAAACTGTGGAAGATATAGTCTTTTTTGACTTTAAAATGCGGGGGGCTGGGGGCGGAATGGGGGCGGGGCCATAAAAAAAAAAAAATTTCCTATAGTGAATATTTCTTTATTACGAATATATTTTAGACGTAGCCTCGTACGCTCATGAGTTTACTATTCCCTATAACGAATTTTTTCGTTATTGTTTCATTTTATGCACGAATTATAGTTCAGAATGCGAAAACAAAACACTAACACATTTTTTTCATTTACCGTTTTGTTTTCGCATTATGTTTTGCTTTTTCTCTGATCTTCGCTGCACAGTTTTTTATGAAAATTTTGTATTGCTCAGTGCCCATCGAAGATGTAGACGTAGATGATGTTGTTGGGATTACTCCGTAAATTTTTATAGGCACCAAAGCAAAGAATAACGGATTGAGATTAACTATATTTAGAATAGTTGTACACATTGTAGAAAAGTGAAAATTTGCGCGATTCTTTAGTCTGCAGTTTCTATCATCATTTCCATGTAACGAAATTTCTATATAACGAAGTTTTTCTGTCCCCTTCAGATTCGTTACATGGAAGTTCGACTGTATATTAAACATATAAAACAAAACCATATGCACATTTTATCCGCTATCGCAGAGCTGAATGAGGTCGGTCGAAATAATGCATAATTTCAAGCCGAAATGTAATGCATTACCTATGATCTTTTTTCCATCGCAATTGTAATCGCCAAAATAAAAACTACTGCTCGCACGAACGCAACGAGCTGTTGTCAATTTCGTTTTTGTACGCCCCTCCCCCTCTAACCCACAAACGATTTTCGTCTTTCGTTTTTCATGTTTCGTTTTGTGTTTGGCCCGCGTGCGTTTCTTAGTCTATGCCTATTCCTTTTGTGTGTATAGTGCTAAAGTGTTTTAATACAAATGCATAATTGAATGTGTGTGATGACTTTCGTCTTGGGTTTTTTGCATGTTTCGTTTTGTGTTTGGCCAGCGTGCGTTTCTTTGTCTATGCCTTTTCCTTTTGTGTGTATAGTGCTAAAGTGTTTTTATACAAATGCATAATTGAACGCGCGGCACGCGTCATTTTTACTAATTTCTTGTATCGTGTGGACGCATTTTTCGCAGTAAGTTGAAAATACTACATACATTTATTCATTATTCATTAATAATAAAGAACAAATCTGAATTTTGACGGCCTAAATGGGAAAGAGCAGTTTAATCAGTTTAAACTTTAAACTTTAAAGCCTTAAACGATTCTCTATATGGTATGTATAAATCATCTTTATTTTATTTTCAATAACAACAAATTAATAATGTTAAATTTACAGATGCTATTAAAACAGAAGGATGTACATCCAAAACCTACGCAACAACAATTCGCAACTGCTTCCGTTTACAAAAGGTCGGCTTGCGAAACAAAAATTTTATAGCAAGCCAAAAAATGCAAATAAAAATAATGAAGAAAATGAAAATTAAATGATAAAATTAAAAATTGAATAAAAAAAAATACTACATTACTAGAGCGTATATTTAGTTTCTTTTGTAATCGATTATTTATTCAATTACATTGCAGGGAAAGTAAGCCACTTTATATAGTGGGAAATTGCGTTGCAGGTATATTGTCTTGTAATGTAAGCACATTACCATCCCATAAGCGATTTTTAAATTGTATGCTGCGTTTTATACAGGCTGCAGAATTTCTGCATTACAATATTTTAAAAGGCTACGCTTGGGTAATGGAGACCCGAATTAAACTTCGGCTCGTCATTACTTTCTGCATTACGAAATTCAATAAATTCATGCACCGTGCCTACAAAGCGGCCATTGTGTTAAGAAAGTAATGGAGCTTGTAATCGGTTTTTGAATGCAAACAGGCGAGAAGTATTCCATTCGTAATCGAACTAATAATGAGCATTTGCGCCACTGGGTCAGGATTATCAACACGATATTTTTTTGATGCTTCTATGCGCTTACCCCTATTGATGTCACTATTTTTTCAAATTAACGTTTTTTACCTTTTTTCTGTTTTGCCGGTGAACCGACTACGTCTTTTAACAGGATTTTTAACATTTTCAGTTATACATTCACTTGACGTATCAGAATCTTGAGTTAATACTTCCTCTAAAGGAATATAAACATCAAAATGTCCATTCATTAATGGACCGGTAAAACGCAATCTTTTACAGGATGCATATTATTTCGAATGCTTGTAATAAATTTCCATTTTGAAAAACTTGGAAATTTACAGCATAAATTTCTGCTGCTGCTTGAAGCTCACATGCAGTACCATAAGTATATGAGTATGACATAGCGCACTCATATTGTTCAGAAGAGCTATAACACTCTCCATTTAAGTTTATGCTGAAGCAAGCAAAAGTTTGCCAGTTGGTTACAACATGTTCAACAATATTTTGGCGTATGGTGCCATGGAAGCCTTGCCTACCAAATAAAAGGTAGGAAATAGATCTAAAAAGACAGGCTCCATCACCAATTATGGCAACAACTGAATGCGGCACCCAAACACCACTAATATCTAAAGCTTCAATAGACATATTTTAATTTGGCTGTGAGTCAATTGACTTCACTGTAAAACGATTGTTACAACGTTACAGTGTCTATACGTAAGTATAGAATTCAATAAAATTGAATATACCAACTTATATTAATTTAATAGAATATTCAGACTGCTTAGTTTTATTTGATTTTTAAATGCACTAAAGCAGCGTCTATATAACTATTATATAATATGAAAAATAGAAGACAACTATATATAATGTTGCTTCAATTATTAAGTCTAAAATCGACTTATTAATTTTGTTGAAAAAAAAAACAACAAAACAAATTAACAACTTAATTTAAAGTAAGTATTATAAATAAATAAATACTTCAAAATAAGTCAAAAATTGACTTCACTGTACAACGTTACAGCGTCTATACAAAGTATAGAATTCAATAAAATTGAATATAACAACTTATATTAATTTAATAGAATATTCAGACTGCTTAGTTTTATTTGATTTTTAAATGCACTAAAGCAGCGACTATGTAACTATTATATAATATGCAAAATAGAAGACAACTATAAATAATGTTGCTTCAATTATCAACTTAACTTTTTGTGTTTAAAAAACAACAAAGAAATTTAAATACGTTGATTGTTATATAAATATTTAAATCATAGCAATTAAATATTTTTATAACTTATCATTATATACGAATTTTAAATGAACGTATATACATACGTATATTAAATGAATGTATATATATATAATACGAAAATCAGAATATTAACAAACTCACTGATCCAAAAAGAAACTTTCGTTGTTATTATCCTTATCCTTAATATAAACAATATTAAAAAATTCACTGAAACGAAAAGTAACTTTCTTTGTTCACATTAAATATGAACTAAAATGCATAACGAATTCCCTTACCATTGTGTGAAAAACATAATGTTGGAAAGAGCATTACAGTTATTCCTCTAAGCAGCAGATCCCGAGCTCATACTTTCAACGCTTGCACTTAAGAGCTTTGTATGGGTGGTGTAAATTAGGCAATGCAATTCCCTTAACTGCAGCCTCTTAGTTATGGTTAGCTTAGCTTAGTGAGTGCGGAGGAGATAGGGATATTAAACTTTATGATTGACATGCAAAGCGCGCACATAAAATAGAGAGTGAACTCAAATGAGCAACATCAAAGGAGCATGATTGCATTCAAATTATGTTATATCTAGCGGCAGTCATAAGAGAGACGCGCGCTGATCAAGCTTTAAGCCGCTCTTTGTGTTGCAGCATATATTCGCTCAGCTGTGCATGCTGCTTGCAGTGAGTACCATTTACAGTTATATTTCTTCTTCTTTGTTCTTCTCTCTGTTATCTGTGGCTACAAAATATAAGAAAACTTTATTTTGAAAGCATGCCTAAAATATTACATTATTTTTATACCCTGAACCCATAAAATGGGTAAAAAGGGTATAATTGATTTGTGCAAAAGTATGTAACAGGCAGAAAGAAGCATCTCCGACCACATAAATCAGCTTCAACAGCCGAGTCCACATGTCTGTTATTTAGAAAATGTAAAAATAGGAGTTAAAACAATGGGTAACTTTATAAATTCTGTGAAAATTAATAATCCAATTCGGTTAAGAAGCACAGGAGACTTCTGCAAGTCATTTTAATACACGGGTTCAGGATATCTTTTAGTCGGGATTTCTCGACTTAAGCCTTCTTACTTGTTTTCAGATTCGCTCATTCTCGTGTTGTGCTGACAGTCGGCAATTCAACACCTGCATCATGAGTTGAGCGCTGCTGGTCCCAAACCCAAAGAGGCAGCTTAAAACTTGAACACGCTCACACATCGCTCTTCATGTTCGGCGCTAGATGACAAATTATTTTTAAATCTCGCTCCGATCATGCGCCTTCGTTGTTGGCTATTTCGGCTAACTCTCTTATGTATGCGCGCGCTCTGCAAGTTAGACAAAGAGCGTAGTATCGCTACCTTCTTCGCACGCACTGAATCGACGCAAAACATATCTAAGAGGCTGCAGTTAAGTGAATTGCATATTGCCTTTAGCTTTAATTTAGTGTGTGCGGAGGATCTAGGGTTATTAAACTTTATGATTGACATGCAAAGCGCGCACATAAAATAGAGAGTGAACGTAAATGAGCAACAACAAAAGAGCATGATCGGAGCGAGATTTCAAATTATTTGATTATCATTAAGTGAACGCCCTTTGCTTGTTCGAAATTGTATATCAATAATATATCAATAATGTTAGTGTGATACGTTTTGTCTAAGTTATATAAGCAGCAAGCAGGCGAATCCACCCCCGTAACATATTCTGGTGTGGGAAATTTTTCTAGACGCACTTTTGTTATGTTGTTGTTTTTTTTTTTTTTAAATCAATGACACCAACAAAAAGTAGCAGTGCGGGCCCAACAACAACACTTACAACAACAACAAACGCTACTTGGGTCGTAAATCAATTGTCAAAGGCACACAAATTTGAAAAAAAAAGAATATGCACTGTGCGAAGTGATACATGTACATAAAATTATGAAAATTATTTTCAAGCGCATTGTTCACTTAATTGTGTATGCACATATTCATTAAGAAGCAGAAATCCGTTTCGTTTTTGCAAGTGTCGAACCTTTTTTTTATAACTTTGCTTGTGCGACGCGAAGGCGTCACTGCGCATTTGTTTTGTTTTTGTATTCTCGCTCGCGATCAAACCCTCAGCTTGTGCGACAATCAGGCGACAGTAGTGGAATGGGTACTTGTTGTAATTGTAATTTGTTTTTTAAAATGGGTAAAAAGTGCTCCAAATCGTATGGGAGGTACTTGAAGGAGTTGTCCAAATAAAAATTCCCTTCTTAGTGCTCACTTACTACCTGCATAAAAATTGTGTGAAAATTTCAGCCTTCTAGCTCTTTTCGTTTAGGCTGTGGCTGATCCATTTTAACGCGGACGAACTCTTTTATATATATAGATATACAATTTCGAATAAGCAAGGGCGTTCACATAAGCGCGTGTGTTGCTCTTATGATAATCAGATAATTTGAAATCTCGCTCCGATCATGCTCCTTTGCTGTTGCTCATTTACGTTCACTCTCTATTTAATGTGCGCGCTTTGCATGTCAATCATAAAGTTTAATAACCCTAGCTCCTCCGCACACACACTAAATTAAATCTATAGGCAATATACAATTCACTTAACTGCAGCCTCTTAGATATGTTTTGCATTGATTCAGTGCGTGTGAAGAAGGTAGCGATACTACGCTCTTTGTTTGACTTGCAGAGCGCGCGCATACATAAGAGAGTCAGCCGAAATAGCCAACAACGAAGGCGCGATTTAAAAATAATTTGTCATTTAGCGCCGAACATGAAGAGCGATGCGCGAGCGAATCTGAAAACAAGTAAGAAGGTTTTAGTCGAGAAATCCCGACTAAAAGATACCCTGATCCCGTGTATTAAAATGACTTGCAGAAGTGAATTTTTCTTGACTTTAACTTTAATATAAAATATCTCCTGTGTTTCTTAACCGATTTGGATCAAATTTTCATATAAGTTATAAAGTTATCCATAGTTTCAACTTCTATTTTTAAATTTTCTTAATTCGAGATTTTTTCGTTATCGATTCCATATGTATATTGGAAATCAGAATAGTTACCGATAGTTTGAAAGTAGTTATGTTCCACATTTGAAGTCTCTAGCTCTTATAGTGCATACATACGGACGGACGGATGGACAGACGGACAGAAGGACAGACGCACATGGCTGTATCGAATCTGCTGTTGATGGTGATCAAGAATATATATATTTTATATGGGGTTGGAGATGCTTCTTTTTGCCTGTTACATACTTTTGCACAAAACAATTATACCCTTTTTTTACCCATTTCAGGGTAGAAATATAACTGTGAATGCAAAAGATTTGTTGTTGCTGTTTTGTTTATCGCTTCAGGCTTATTATAAGACCCCTTTTACACGATGAAGCTTTTGCGTCTGAAGCATTCGTTTGTAGGCAAAGGGAGTAGAGGGGTAACAGCTGCAAGCAATGCTTCATGACTTTTGAGCAATGATTTATTTTTCTCATTTTGCTTTGCCTTATTCCGATTGCATGTAAGCACAGAGTTGCACAGTGTTTGATGTGAATAATAAAGTTATCGATACGAAATATCGCACAAGCAAATATTAGCGCCACTTATAAAAACATTGTTTTGGTTAAGAAATTATTAATAGAAATGTTCACTGAATCCATTTTATTTACATGTTGCTTCTTGAATCAATTATATGTACACAACTAAAACAATCGATGGCAAAGATGTATGTTTATCGACCATAAATTTAAAACAGAGTTGCATTTACAAAAAAAATGCTGCATGAAAAATTATCATCGTGTAAATGCGACCAGATTTGCGAAGAAGTTTTAAAGCAGAATGAAAAAAAACTTCATCATGTAAAAGGGGTCTCAGCCGTTGTATGCACACACGAATTTGAAACAACAAGGGAGGACTAAGAGGAATGCGATTGGCTTAAGAGCATGAAAATGCGATATTGTTTTGTAGATGAGATCAATTCGCATAAATAACTGTAACTCTTTCACTCTCAGGGAATTTAACAATTTTTACCTTAGTGTGCCATTTGCGTATTTATTCATTTCATGTCTAAACGTAACATGCAACAATGAACGCGCATAATTATTGGGGTGCTTTTGCCTGCTGTGGCCCTGCCACAGTACTATATGCAGCCGCTGCAGCCTCAGTTTCAGCAGCTGTATCAGCAGCTGCCGCAACAGAGTTTTCAACAGCAGCAATTTCAGCCGCTGCAGTTTCAGCCGCAGCACCAGCAGCAGCTTCAGCCGCAGCAGCAGCAGCTGTTTCAGCCACACTGGCGGCAGCAAAAAAACAACATTTTAAGAAGGCAAAGCTGCGCCAGCAACATATCGTCAACAAGCTGAACAGCCAAATTACAAAAATAAACAAAAAATTAGAATTTATTATTAAAAAACAGAAGAAAATAGAAATACAAAACGAAAAAAAATTAAAAGCTTTAAAAATAGAATTAAGTAATCCATATAAAAATGAAATTCAAAACTTGCGAAATAATATTGAAGAAAATTAAATATTACAAAAATAAATAAGAAAAAATTATAAAAACTTTGTGTCTAAACTGCCGCCTTTTTCTTTAAATCATTATACGTTAACTTTCAGAATGTAGGTTTTCTTAAAGACAAAGATGCTTTTATCTTTTGTGGAACGACAATTGCATTTTGTTACTGTATGTAAAGTATTTTTTTGTACTAATGTTCTTAAATTTTTAGCGTTTGCAACTCATATTGCAGATTTTGCAACTCTTCTTTGCATCGTTTTTTATTTCTAATTTCATTGCTTCGAATTTAGTTTTATTTCGCAATTCATTTTGTTTTTGTTTTTTTCATTATAAAATTTCTTCTTTTATTTTATTTAACAATTTGACTGTGCAGCGGTTTAATGTTTTGTTGCTGGCGCAGTTTTAAATGCTTTAGTTGTTGTTGTTGCTGGCGATGCTTTTGTTGTTGCTGTGGCTGACGCTGATGCTGCCACTGGTGTGGCTGAAACTGCTGCTGCTGGTGTAGCTGCGGTTGATAGAGCTGTTGCTTCAAAAAATCATAAAAAATACATGCGAATAGATTCTTGATATTTTTATTTAAATCATTATTAGAATTGTTTGAAGTAATTTTTACATCAAAACATTTTTTGTTTAAGCCCAGGGAGAAAAGTTTCAAAAGTAGACTTTTACTAAAATTGAAATCTTTTAAACGGAAATTAAATGACCTTTCCATCGATACCATACTTTCCATAAAGTAAATTTAAGCAATGGGTAGATTTAACTTTAAGTGTAGTGTAAATACTTTTAACTACCTTTGATATGAATTTAGTACAATCAAGGCGCGCACACATAAATACGTACTTATTTATGTATGTTATGTTTGACGATGCCGACGCCGCCGCCGCTTAAAAGGCGACGCTGCTGCTTTAGATACGCCGTTTTGTCTGCCTTTGACGCGCGCTGTAGATGTTATTGTTGCTGTTGGTGTATTTACATATTAATTTTTTTTCTTCTATATATATAAAAGAGTTTGTCCTGATGAGAATGGAAGAGCCACAGCCTAAACGAAAAGAGCTAGAAGGCTGAAATTTTCACACAATTTTCCATGCAGGTAGGAGGTGAGCACTAAGAAGGGAATTTTTATTTGGACAACTCCTTCAAGTACCTCCCATACGATTTGGAGCACTTTTTACCCATTTTAAAAAACAAATTACAATCACAACAAGTACCCATTCCACTACTGTCGCCTGATTGTCGCACAAGCTGAGAGTTTGATCGCGAGCGAGAATACAAAAACAAAACAAATGCGCAGTGACGCCTTCGCGTCGCACAAGCAAAGTCATAAAAAAAGGTTCTTACACTTGCAAAAAAGAAACGGATTTCCGCTCCTTAATGAATAAGTGCATACACAATTAAGTGAACAATGCGCTTGAAAATAATTTTCATAATTTTATGTACATGTATCACTTCGCACAGTGCATATTCTTTTTTTTTCAAATTTGTGTGCGTTTGACAATTGATTTACGACCCAAGTAGCGTTTGTGGTTGTTGTAAGTGTTGTTGTTGGGCCCGCACTGCTACTTTTTGTTGGTGTCATTGATTAAAAAAAAACAACATAAGAAAACTTGGTGCGTCTAGAAAAATTTCCCACACCAGAATATGTTATGGGGGTGGATTCGCCTACTTGCTGCTTATATAACTTCGACAAAACGTAACACACTAACATTTTTGATATATTATTGATATACAATTTCGAATAAGCAAAGGGCGTTCACATAAGCGCGCGTGTTGCTCTTATGATAATCAGATAATTTGAAATCTCGCTCCGATCATGCTCCTTTGTTGTTGCTCATTTACGTTCACTCTCTATTTTATGTGCGTGCTTTGCATGTCAATCATAAAGTTTAATAACCCTAGATCCTCCGCACACACTAAATTAAAGCTAAGGGCAATATGCAATTCACTTAACTGCAGCCTCTTAGATATGTTTTGCGTTGATTCAGTGCGTGCGAAGAAGGTAGTGATACTACGCTCTTTGTCTAACTTGCAGAGCGCGCGCATACAAGAGAGAGTTAGCCGAAATAGCCAACAACGAAGGAGCATGATCGGAGCGAGATTTAAAAATAATTTGTCATCTAGCGCCGAATAAGAAGAGCGATGCGTGAGCGTGTTCAAGTTTTAGCTGCCTCTTTGGGTTTGGGACCAGCAGCGCTCAATTCATGATGCAGGTGTTGAATTGCCGACTGTCAGCACAACACGAGAATGAGCGAATCTGAAAACAAGTAAGAAGGCTTTAGTCGAGAAATCCCGACTAAAAGATACCCTGAACCCGTGTATTAAAATGACTTGCGGAAGTGATTTTTGCTTGACTTCATTTTAATATAAAATATCTCCTGTGTTTCTTAACCGATTTGGATTATTAATTTTCACAGAATTTATAAAGTTATCCATTGTTTTAACTCCTATTTTTACATTTTCTAAATAACAGACATATGGACTCGTCTGTTGAAGCTGATTTATGTGGTCGGAGATGCTTCTTTCTGCCTGTTACATACTTTTGCACAAATCAATTATACCCTTTTTTACCCATTTTATGGGTTCAGGGTATAAAAATAATGTAATATTTTAGGCATGCTTTCAAAACAAAGTTTTCTTATATTTTGTAGCCACAGATAACAGAGAGAAGAACAAAGAAGAAGAAATATAACAGTAAATGGTACTCACTGCAAGCAGCATGCACAGCTGAGCGAATATATGCTGCAACACAAAGAGCGGCTTAAAGCTTGATCAGCGCTCGAGTTATGTATGATCCCACCAGTAAAAATGTCGAAAATAAGAACATAAGTATGAAAGTGCAAGAGTTATTGAACTCTTTAAATTCCTAATAAGTCATAAGTCCAATCAGAACAATAACAGGAAATGCAAGCATTGCAAATTTGGCAATAACAGGAAATGTACCTGTACACGCCAATGAGTAGGTCAATAGCCAGACATTTGTATCAACAATTATTTTAAGATAGAATTAAGCTTTCATGTAAACCAATTTAAATAAAGAAGTTCAGTTGATTCTCGATACACAGAACATACAGTCGTGTTTTTATTCGCGAGGTCTTTTTTTATATAAAACGCCTTCCTTTGTACAAAATTCGCGCGTCTCTCTTATGACTGCCGCTAGATATATATATAATATATATAATTTGAATGCAATCATGCATCTTTGTTGTTGCCCATTTACGCTCACTCTTTTGATTATGCTATGTTTAACATAAATCTTAATATCCCTATCTCCTCCGCACTCACTAAGCTAAGCTAACCATAAGTAAGAGGCTGCAGTTAAGGGAATTGCATTGCCTAATTTACACCACCCATACATAGCTCTTAAGTGCAAGCGTTGTATGTATGAGCTCGGGATCTGCTGCTTAGAGGAATAACTGTAATGCTCTTTCCAACATTATGTTTTTACATACAATGGTAAGGGAATTGGTTATGCATTTTAGTTCATATTTAATGTGAACAAAGAAAGTTACTTTTCGTTTCAGTGAATTTTTTAATATTGTTTATATTAAGGATAAGGATAATAACAACGAAAGTTAAATATACATTCATTTAAAATACGTATGTATATACGTTCATTTAAAATTCGTATGTAATGATAAGTTATAAAAAATATTTAATTGCTTTTATTTAAATATTTAAATAACGATCAAAGTATTTTAATTTCTTTTGTTGTTTTTTAAAACCAAGAATATTAAGTAAATTTTCGACTTAATTATTGAAGCAACATTATATATAGTTGTCTTCTGTTTAGCATATTATATAATAGTTATATAGACGCTGCCTTAGTGCATTTAAAAATCAAATAAAACTAAGCAGTATGAATATTCTATTAAATTAATATAAGTTGGTATATTCAATTTTATTGAATTCTATACTTACGTATAGACACTGTAACGTTGTAACAATCGTTTTACAGTGAAGTCAATTGACTCACAGCCAAATTAAAATATGTCTATTGAAGCTTTAGATATTAGTGGTGTTTTGGTGCCGCATTCCGTTGTTGCTATAATTGGTGATGGAGCCTGCCTTTTTAGATCTATTTCCTACCTTTTATTTGGTAGGCAAGGCTTCCAATGCACCATACGCCAACATATTGTAGCCAATGTTGTAACCAACTGGGAAATTTTTTCTTGCTTCACCATAAACTTAAATGGAGAGTGTTATAGCTCTTCTAAACAATATGAGTGCGCTATGTCATACTCATATACTTATGGTACTGCATGTGAGCTTCAAGCAGCAGCAGAAATTTTTGCTGTAAATTTCCAAGTTTTTCAAAATGGAAATTTATTGCCAGCATTTGGAAATAATATGCATCCTGTTAAAAGAAAAGTCCATTAATGAATGGACATTTTGATGTTTATATTCCTATAGAGGAAGTTTTAACTCAAGATTCTGATACGTCAAGTGAATGTAAAACTGAAAATGTTAAAAATCCCGTTAAAAGACGTAGTCGGTTCGCCGACAAAGCAGAAAAAAAGGTACTAAAACATTCATTTGTGCAAACATTTTAATGCTTTAAAATGGACAAATGAGCCTCTGGGTATCTGTTGCAAGGCAGGAAAAGTTAAGCTTTCCCAAAATGAAAGTTTGCCTGATCCACTTAAAAGCTTAATAATTGGTGGACATCCCAAGCATGATCATTTCATTGATCGTATAAGAAAGTATAACAGCTGCTTTCAAATGACTTCTTTTGGAAGTACAAAAATTATAAATGAAAGTTGGTCAACCTTTAAAGTCCAAGGACAAGTGTATCACTTAATTGGTAGTGTCCGACCTTTGCCAAATGAAGAAATGCAGTTTCTTCAAATTTATTTTGTTGGTGATGATGAAAATAAAGCTCAACTACGTTGCAAAAATATTTCAAATGTTGATTTAAGCGTAGTAAAGGATCTTCAATGTATGTTTCATCATCATAATCGTTATGTAAAAGATCTAAAAATGGCTCTCAAAAAAATACCAACAAGTACTAAAGACTATAAATTGGTTATACATGCTGATCGAACACCCGCTGGTGCACATAAAGGGCTTTACAATGCACCTCTATCAAGCGAAGTAGCTATAGTTATTGTTGGTCAGCAATTTGAAAAGCGCGATATTGTTATTGAAAGCCATAATAATAAATTACATCGTATAAGTGAGGTGCATCGATCATACGATGCCTTACAGTACCCTTTGCTATTTCCTAATGGCGAAGATGGCTATTCAGTGGATATACCACAATGGAATCCATTATTAAAAATGGAGGAACCAAAAAAAAAATGATATCTGCGTTAAGCTTTTACAGCTATAAAATAATGATTCGTCAATCTGAGTTAAATCATTTAATTTATTGTCGTTCCCTTTTTAGTCAATTTTTAGTTGATATCTATGCTAAAATTGAAACAGATAGCTATATACATCTACGAGATGCAATAGGCCAACAAGATGTTGACGCAGCTCAACTTGGTCAGATGGTAATTTTACCGTCTTCTTTTACAAGCTCTGCACCGCCATTATGAGCGACCAGATCTTTGCATAACATTCACATGAAATCCACAATGGAATGACATCAAAAGTGTTTTATTACCGGGTCAAACACCGCATGATCGTCACGATATTAATGTCACTATTGACAAAAGGTTCTTTGCTTGGAAGCGTGCAATGTTTCATGTACTCTATGGAATGGCAAAAGCGGGGCTTACCACATATATGTACTTATTCTACTTGGTTAGAAAATAAAATAAGACCAGATAAAATCGATAAAATTATCTGTGCCGAAATACCAAACGCAGATGAGGATCCATTGTTATTTAACATTGTTAAGTCAAATATGATTCATGGTCCTTGCGGTGCATTTAACAATAAATCGCCATGCATGAAAAATGGAAATTTACCAAAAGGTTTCCTCGACAATTACTTAAAGAAACTGTGACTGGAAAATATAGTTACCCTCTATATCGTAAAAGAGCGATAGAAGATGGTGGTAATGCAATTAATATAAATAGTAATTGCATAGATAATCGTTGGGTTGTGCCTTACAACTGTGTTCTTTTGAGAACATTTGAAGCTCACATAAATGTTGAGTATTGTAGTTCTGTAAAGTCTATTAAATACATTTGTAAATATGTTAACAAGGGCAGTGATCAAGCATCATATACTCTTGAAGACCAACATAATGATATTAATATGTACGAATGTGGCCGTTATATAAGTATCTCAGAAGCGGTATGGAGAATCCTTGCATTTCCCATACATGAACGTTTTCCGACAATTACACACTTAGCTGTTCATTTAGAAAATGGTCAACGGATATATTTTAACCCCAATAATCCGCAACAATTATGTTTGGTTACGCAGTTAACTAAACAAAAACCAGCATCAACAGAACCATAACTCTCTCTAATCGCTATAACCTATCATGCTCTGCGCAGCATAAGAGCAACTTAACGTAATGTCCAACTATTGTTTTGCATAAGCTCTTATATTTAGTTTATCACATTCTCTATTGTTTTGCCCTTGGCCTTCAGCTGAGTGCAAGCCGCTGCTGCAGTTCTGCAGCCGTTCAGTTTTATCGAACTCGTCGGTAGCTCAACTTCGGTCGTTTGTCTGTTTCGCGACAAACGAAAAAATCGTTTATTATTGCACAGCCCAAATCGGGGTTAGTTGCAAAACACAACTTTAAAAATTTGTAAAGTAATTTAAGTTCGGCCACGAAGGCAAATTAAATATATGTACTATACTCATCAATGCAATCTCGGAGCATTTATAATTTGTTGAGTGACATTTGGAAATTCGATAGCTATTGAAAAAGCTCAATAGCTCAACATTTGGTGACCCCGACGTGATACTCTGCATTTGTTTAAATAATTAAAAATTATTTAACTTATAGAGTTAGTAAAGCGCGCACGCGCTCTTTTATCGTTTTCGCTGTTGTCGCTTCGTTTTTGCGTTCGCTTTTGCATTAAGGTGTTTGACCTGCATTGACGCCCGCGCATATTCTTCTCTTGTCTCTTTAAACATTTAACCGCTGCAGCAATCGTTTCTGCATTGCTATTGCTGCTCCCGTTTCGCTTTGCATTTGCTTGTGCTCAAGGTGTTTGCCCTTTTTTGACCTTGGTATATTGGTGCAATTAAATTGTTACGTTGTTACCAGCTGCACTTGCCAAAATAAGTAAATCGCAAGAATTCAGTACATATAAAACTGTAATATATGAAAGTGGTTTCGAGGCATTAAATTGAATTGTGCTTGACATACACTAAGTTTTGAACAATAGCGTGCAAGAGTTCCGACATTCAGTGGCACTAAAACTTTGTTTTACCATCAGTGGCTCTAAAACTTTATTTTGCGTGCGTGTACATATAACATCAAAAACATATTCAACATGCCGAATACTGTTGAGGTGATTAATAATCCTGCAGTTCCGTCACTTGGTGCTCCGTTTTATAAAGCTAAGGCCAAGGCTATTAACGAGCAAGTGAAGCGGATGGCCAAAGCTATTGCTCCGGAGCATATTGGGCATCTCAGCGAAGAGGAATTGGCGATCCGGCTGAAGGGTCTTGAAAGCGCGCAGCAGCAATTCAACAGTATGCATTACGCATTAGAGGAGCTGGATTATAATGAAATCGGGAGTGAATTACGTGAATCTTTTGATGAATTATCAATACTCGTTGAGACTAGCTTGCGCCGCGAACTTAATAAGCGAAAGTTATCATCGCCTTTGTGTTCGACCATGAGGCATGAAGCATCTGCTGACAATCACACATTGTCTCAGAGCCGGATTCGATTGCCTGAGCTTAAACTTCCAGAGTTCAGCGGAGGCTACACAAAGTATGCAGATTTCATTTCAATGTTCTCGTCAATCATTGACAGCGACTCAGGATTATCGGATGTGGAGAAGTTTCAGCATTTGCGATCGTGCCTGAAAGGACCAGCCCTGGAGTGTGTTTCATCGTTGGAAATCAGCAGTGCTAACTATTCAATTGCGTTAGATTTACTAAAAAAGCGGTTTAATAACAAGCGTCTTATTTTTCAGGCACATGTCACTGAGATTTTGGGTTTGGATTGCATCGAGTCGTCGTCAGCGGTTAAACTTCGAACCCTTTCGGATACCGTAAACGCCAACATCCGCGCTCTTCAAGGCATGGGCAGCGTTGAGCAGATTGCAGGCTTTATTATTGTGCACAGCTTGCTACAGAAAGTGGACAAGGCAACTCAGACCAGTTGGGAGGAGACAGCACCGATGGATACAATCCCGACCTGTGAACAATTCATGGCTTTTTTGGACAGACGATGTCAAAGGTTGGAAAATGTGGAACACGCTATGGCAACGTATACGCCTAGCTCTAAGGTGGGAAAAAGTAGCAAAACCCTTAACACCAGTAGAAAAGCCTTTGTCGCTACTAACTCCAGCACAAATGAATGCGTGTTTTGTGAATCATCAGGCCATTTGATTTACAATTGCTCCCGTTTTGGAAATCTGTCTCCGCAACTGCGTCTTCGCGAGGTTAAGAAGCTGTCTCTTTGCATTAATTGCCTGCGCAAGGGGCATAGAATGAAAGAGTGCAGTTCGACCGCCTGCAATCGTTGTAAGGCCAAGCATCACACTCTTCTTCATTTTGAGACTCAGATTGAGGGCTCTCAAATTATATCTGCTCTGCATGCGCCTGCTGCAAAATCCTCGTCAACACTTGTAGCCCAAAATCTCAGTCAAGACATTGTGCTATTGGCAACTGCTGTCATCAGCATTAGGAGTCGCACTGGTGTTCTTGTTCCTTGCCGTGCTCTACTCGATTCTGGTTCGCAGGTGCACATTATTACATCCCGTTTAGCTCACTACCTCCAGCTACGTAAGCATCGGTCGCCTACTTCGATTTCAGGACTAGGGGAGTCTAGTGTTGACTCAGAAGGCTATGCAGCTGATATAAGTCTTAAATCGCGAACAACTGACTACGCTGCTAGCATCTCAGTTTTAATAGCTCCGTCTATTACTGGAAATCAGCCGAGCTATGGTGTTAGCACTGATCGTTGGAATATACCCTCAAATATTCGATTGGCTGATCCAGAATTCTTTAAGCCGCAACAAATCGATCTTCTAATTGGAGCCGCTCTGTTTTTTGAATTGTTATGCGTTGGCCAAATTAAACTCGCTCCTGGCTTACCCATTCTCCAAAAAACTCATTTAGGTTGGATAGTGACAGGAGGAACCTCGTCAGCAAGCCCTGCCTCATTGATGGCCACTCGCTCGATTTCAACGCCAACTACTAGCCCTGATCATAAGCTTGATGAAATCGTACGTCGTTTTTGGGAGCTAGAATCCTGCTCTAGTGTAGTAAATGAATCTACTAAGGAGGAACTTGACTGTGAAGCCCATTTTAAACAAACTTTTGCTCGTTTAGGCACTGGCGAATATTCGGTTCGCCTTCCAGTTAAACATCCTGTGGATCTGATTGGGGATTCCTATCAGCAAGCTTATCGCCGTTTTTGTAACCTGGAACGCAAATTGGAGCGTCATCCTGAGTTGAAGTCTCAGTATTCCGCGTTCATCAAAGAGTATGTGGACCTTAATCACATGTCTATTGTTGAGTCGCACATGCTAAGTCGCTGCAAGTATTATTTACCTCATCATTGCGTGCTGAAAGAGGATAGCTCAACCACTAAGCTTAGAGTTGTGTTTGATGGTTCAGCTGTGTCTTCGTCTGGTTATTCGCTTAATGAAATCCTCATGACAGGCCCAACAATTCAACGCAAGCTTTTCAGCACTCTTTTGCAATTTAGAACATTTCCAGTAGCCTTGACTGGTGACATTTGCAAAATGTATAGGTGCGTTAGGATGGCTGAATCCGACTCGTACCTGCAATGCATCCTTTGGCGTGATGCGCCTCATCAGGAAACTCAAGTTTTCAAACTCGATACCGTTACCTATGGCACAAAGCCAGCTTCTTTTCTGGCAGTTCGGGCCATGCAGCAATTGGCCATTGATGAAAGAAGATCGTTTCCTGTTGGATCTAAGGTGGTCTTGAGCGATTTCTACGTAGATGATCTCATCACTGGAGGCGACTCTGCCCAAGAAGTAGTTGAAGTCATGCATCAAACAGTTAGTCTTTTACGGAAAGGGAATTTCAAGCTTCGGAAATGGTGTTCCAATGATCCTAGCGTGCTTCAACAGGTGCCTGATGAAGACAAAGAGACCTTTCTAAAGTTTGATGATGGCACAGATATCACTAAGACGCTTGGATTGGCATGGGATCCAGCTTCAGACTGCCTTCTGTTTAACTTCTCTCCAATGAAAGCGCCTGGCAAGCCTAGCAAACGGACTGTACTTTCTACCATTGCTCGATTCTATGATCCGCTTGGGCTTATCGGACCCGTGATATCCAAGGCCAAGATCTTTATGCAGCACCTTTGGAGAGAACATTTGGATTGGGATGAAAGTCTTCCTGCTTCCCTGCATTGTTCCTGGAACAGTTTGTGTGCTGACATTTCTCATACATAGAAAATAAAGCTTCCGCGTCTGGTTATAGTTCCAAAGGGCATCATCGAAGTTCATGGATTTAGTGATGCTAGCATTGAAGCCTACGGTGGATGCATTTACGTCGTATCTATAACAGGTGGAAGGCGCGTAGCTCATCTTTTGTGCTCTAAGTCTCGAGTGGCACCCTTGCGGACTCTTACAATACCAAAGCTGGAGTTATCTGCTGCTGCACTTCTTTCACAGCTAATTCGAGAGGTAGCTCAAATGAATTTGATCAATTGTAGGTATTATTGCTGGTCGGATTCTGCAGTTGTCTTATCTTGGATACGTGATGAGCCTTCCCGATTCCAAACGTTCACAGCTAATCGCATATCGTTAATCCAAGAATTATCGACAGGAATGGAATGGCGCTACATACCAACGGCATGCAATCCGGCAGACATTCTTTCTAGAGGAGCACTTCCCAGCGAGCTTATAGAATCATCGTTATGGTCTCATGGTCCCGATTTCTTAACCAAGGGAGAGTGCGAATGGCCTGCATCATGTCTGCCGGCCCAGACGCTTCCAGAGCTCCGGCAAAGAGTACTAATTGGTGTTTCTAAATCTTCTGATGTCAGCATAGGATGTAAATTTGTAAACTCCTTTCATCACCTACGGCGTGTGTTCGGTTTCATACATAAATTTCGATATCAAATCAGGCATCCCGGTCTTACAGCAGAGTGGATACACAAAGGCACCCAATTACTGTTGCGCAGCATCCAGATGGCTAACCTAAGCGATGAATATAGGGCTCTTCAAAGCAGACGAATGATCAAATCATCCAGCTCTATTGCCTCGCTTACCCCGTTCATGGATGAGTGTGGACTTCTTCGTGTTGGTGGCCGTCTAAAGCACTCGAGTCTGGATTTCGATGCGCAGCATCCTGTAATTCTTCCAAGCCATCATCCTGTCACACGCGCCATCATCATGCATTTTCACAGGCGTCAGCTGCATGCTGGACCTCGTTCGCTTCTTGCTCACATTCGGCTCCACTATTGGCCTATTGGTGGTCGCAAGACTGTCTCCAGCGTGACAAGCAAATGCATCATGTGCTTTCGAGCTAAACCGGTCCTAGCTGAGACAATCATGGCGGATCTTCCCCGGGATCGTGTGAGTGGTTCGCATCCTTTCGCTGTCACTGGAGTGGACTACTGTGGACCATTTTACTTCAAGAGTGAAGTTCGAAACAAAGGTCCTGTAAAATGCTACATCTCGGTGTTCATTTGCTTTGCGACAAAGGCAGTGCATCTCGAACTGGTTCCTGATTTGTCTACAGCAGCTTTTCTAAATGCACTTAAGCGTTTCATTCTAACTAGATGTAAACCTACTCGCATATGGTCGGACAATGCTACTAATTTCGTGGGAGCCAAGAATGAACTAGCTGATCTCAAGCGGCTCTTCCTCAGCGAGAAGCACATCAACGCTGTCCGAGAGTTTTGTACTTCCGATGACATTGAATGGGATTTCATCCCACCTCGTTCGCCACACTTCGGTGGACTTTGGGAGGCGGCGGTGAAGACAGCAAAATATCATTTTTATCGATCGGTCGGACCCTCGCTTTTGCCCCTGGATGATCTTCGCACACTCGTTTGCCACATTGCCGCTATAATAAACTCACGACCTCTTTTTCCACTTTCAGAGCACCCTGCAGATCTGGATGTACTAACCCCTGCGCACTTCCTTGGTAGTGTGCCACTCGTACTGTACCCAGAGCCTGCTGTCACGGCGCTGAACGTTAGCCGCCTAGATCGCTGGCAGCGTATAGCGTATTACCAACAAATTTTCTGGAATCGCTGGCGTGAGGAATATTTAACGCTTCTTCAGCAGCGCTCCAAATGGCGGACATCGCAGCCTGGTGTTCTTATCAATGATGTCGTTCTGGTAAAGGACGAAAACTTGCCACCCCTTAAATGGCCACTGGCTCGTGTGGTAGAGCTTGTTGCTGGTGCTGACGGCGTCTCCCGAGTAGCTATTCTCAAGACATCAACTGGGATTATCAAGAGAGCTGTGCGCAAATTATGTGCACTTCCCAAACAGGATGTTGTTGAAAGCCCATGTCTTCCAACGGGGGGAGAATGTTTGGTTACGCAGTTAACTAAACAAAAACCAGCATCAACAGAACCATAACTCTCTCTAATCGCTATAACCTATCATGCTCTGCGCAGCATAAGAGCAACTTAACGTAATGTCCAACTATTGTTTTGCATAAGCTCTTATATTTAGTTTATCACATTCTCTATTGTTTTGCCCTTGGCCTTCAGCTGAGTGCAAGCCGCTGCTGCAGTTCTGCAGCCGTTCAGTTTTATCGAACTCGTCGGTAGCTCAACTTCGGTCGTTTGTCTGTTTCGCGACAAACGAAAAAATCGTTTATTATTGCACAGCCCAAATCGGGGTTAGTTGCAAAACACAACTTTAAAAATTTGTAAAGTAATTTAAGTTCGGCCACGAAGGCAAATTAAATATATGTACTATACTCATCAATGCAATCTCGGAGCATTTATAATTTGTTGAGTGACATTTGGAAATTCGATAGCTATTGAAAAAGCTCAATATCTCAACAAATTACTTGACAGATTAAGCACTACACCCAAAACCACTTTGTTAGCCTTCTGTGAGCTATGCACACGTGATGAGTTTGCAAGAACGCTTCTATATTGTGAAGTTCTATCGTATTTTACATGGAATAATAAAGAATTTCAATGAAGAAAACGAGGGCATGATGTGCCAAATTTTCCTGGAGTTAAAAGAGATTCAAATTTAAAAACCGTTAATGGTATAGCATACGCATCATTTCAATTGGCGTGTAAAGCTCTAGGATTACTAGAAGATGATAAGCACTGGGATTCAACTATAGCCGAAGCTGTCATATGTCAAAATCCTACAAAACTGAGAGAACTTTTTGCAATAATGTTAGTATTTTGTCAAACTCCGGATGCTCTTAAACTTTGGAATACTTATAAAGAGAGTTTCTCAGAAGATATTTTAAGAGCCTTTCATTTTTCACAAGACAGAAATATTGATGAAAGTATTGTGAATAATGTATTAAATAAATGTTTTATTTACATTGAAGATATAGTACTGTCTATTGGTGGTCAAAACTTGACTTACTATGGACTTCCACTACCAATTATATCCGAGGAAATTTTTCCGAATATTGAATATCATAGAGAAACAAATTATGAGAAATGCGATTATTTTGTTGTTAATAATGAGCTATTCCTTACTGCTGAGCAAAAACAAGTATACGAAAAGATACTATATAGCGTTGAAGCAGAAAAGGGAGAAATCTATTTTTTAGATGCACCTGGTGGAACAGGTAAAACGTATCTTTTAAATTTATTATTGGCAAAGGTACGGTAAAAAAATTGCATTGGCCGTTGCTTCTTCCGGTATCGCAGGCACTTTACTTAATGGTGGTCGCACAGCGCATTCTACACTTAAGATTCCATTTAATTTGATTCATTTAGAACACCACATTGCTCAATTTCAAAGCAATCCAATATTGCTGCTGTGCTCAAAGATTGCAAGCTTATTGTTTGGGATGAGTGTACAATGGCCCATAAAGGTGCTTTTGAAGCTGTAGATCGATCTTTGAAAGACATTCGAGATAGTGAATACTTAATGGGTGGCATAAATTTTCTCTTACTCAACAAACTCTTCCAGTGATCCCCAGAGGAACAAGATCAGATGAAATAAATGCGTGCTTAAAGTCTTCAATTTTGTGGCCCAAAATACAGAAAATTGCATTGAAGAAGAATATGCGAGTGCACTTAAAAGGTGATAGCTTAGCTGGTGAATTTGCAGAAATGCTTCTTCAAATAGGAAATGGATTATTTCCAACCCATCATGGCAAAATAACTTTACCATCAACTTTGTGTCATGTTGTGAAAAGTATTGAAGAACTAACTCTAAAAATATTTCCGGATATTACAAATATCTCTCAAAAATCACTCGAATGGTTTTCAGAACGTGCTATTTTGACTGCGAGAAATGACAATGCATTGGAAATAAACGAGTTTTTATTAAAATCATTTCAAAGTGAAGAAATGACATATAACTCTATTGATTCTGTGACTGAAATCGAATCGCGATCAAACTCTCAGTTTGTGCGACAATCAGGCGACAGTAGTGGAATGGGTACTTGTTGTAATTTTAATTTGTTTTTTAAAATGGGTAAAAAGTGCTCCAAATCGTATGGGAGGTACTTGAAGGAGTTGTCCAAATAAAAATTCCCTTCTTAGTGCTCACCTCCTACCTGCATGGAAAATTGTGTGAAAATTTCAGCCTTCTAGCTCTTTTCGTTTAGGCTGTGGCTCTTCCATTCTCATCAGGACAAACTCTTTTATATATATAGAAGAAGATGTATGTTGGTATTAATTCGCTCATTTGCTTTGCTGCAAGGTCGAGGCCATAGGATAGATAAGCAATAAAATAAGCGCACATAAGGAATACAAGGAAAAAAACGGGGGCACAGCAATCAAACAAGCCACTGCGCGCTAGAAAATCGCTGGCTAGCGGCGCATACACACAGTATGGCTGGCTGGTTGTGCTATCAACAAAAATGTTAGAGCAAAGTCTGCAAGAGAAGTGGCTGGGGAATCACTCACGAAACACGAGAAATGCACGAAATGCGCTCTCAGAGAGAGTGGGCGCCACGCTAGCGAGTTCCAACTAGTGGTTGGACTATTGCTCTATTTAGTGAATTCTTGTTGGTATTAGTTATAATTAGTCATAAGTGTTAATTGCCCTAGAAGGGTCAAAACCTCGTTAATTTAGAAGAATAATGTAGCCACTTTTGACCACGGTAAACAATTAAGAAACATTGATGATAGGGCCTTAGTCTAACAGGGACAACAAAAGAGCCAAACGACGCCGACAGCGAAATCACCAGCAGCAGCAGAATGGCACAAGCCAAACGACACCGACAGCGAAATCACCAGCAGCAGCAGAATGGCACTAGCCAAACGACATCGACAGCGAGAAGATTGAGCATAGCGGCCGACAGACAGAGAGAGAGAGCCTGAGCCTAGCAGCAGCCGAAGCAAAAATTTCTAACCGAACGCGTGGGCAGCGGCAGCGGATTGGAAAACGGCCGTCTGGTAAGGGTTTGACCATGATACAATTACACAAGCCCAGTGGCGCAGAGCAGAATGAGGCCTGGCCTGGCCTGGAAACATTTAACGCTACTTTTTGCTATGATTTCGAAACGACGCGAAGTGTTCGTGAAGTAAATTCGAAAATCTTGTCTTTGTGTTAGTGCGTTTCGTCGAATGACTAAGAAGAAGATCATTAATATGTATGCGTACACTTGTGTTCTTCTTTGGCGCGTGTTATTTATTGTTCAGCATCAAGTGTGAAAAGATTAACAGCGCCGGCAATAACAAAACAAAGTGGACCAATAAAATAAAGTATGATTATTAAAAACTATATTAATTACCACTAACATTAACATTATAATAATATAAATATTAAAAATATACACATACACATATATATAAATACTAGCATACAGACACACTTATATTGTGTATATACAATTAAAATAATGTTAGTTTAAGATAATGATGAAAAAATTGATTTTAAATCAAATATTGTTAATTTTAATTAATATTAAGTGTTCAAATGGATTACAAATATTGTTTTTTGAAATGGAAACTAAATGTTTATTAATTTACCCAATACAATTTCAGCCCTGCGTGCATATATTACGCGCATTACAACCTTCCACAAAGTATATTGAGTCTTATAACGTGTGAATTACAACTCCATATACTTTTTTTTCGAAGTATATTGAGTCGTACAACACGCACTTTACAACTCAATATACTTTTCCGCAAATGTATACTGAGTCGTATAACATGTGCATTACAACCCAATATACTTTTCCGAAAATGTAATGCAGCTTGTGGACAGACCGCTCATAAGCTGCATTACAATTTCATGCAGTTGTAATCGGCAGCCGAGCGCTATTCGAAAACAATTCGGCTGCTGATTACAAACTGTACAACAAGTGGTATAGGTTGTGGGCACACCGCCTACAAAGCGGCCATCGCTGTGTAAAAGTAATCCAGGTTGTAATCGATGTAATCTCCGGGCCGCCCACAAAGTGCTCGATGTGTAATCGATCGCGTAATGGGCATTTGCGCCACTGGGAGGTAGTCTGCTCGGCAAGCGTCGCACTCACGATTTGGTCCCCTATTTTCAGTTCGTTGCCGACTGTCAGCGAGTAAACATTGTTGCGCACGGGCTGTTTCGTTCGACATGTCGTTTTGCAATTTTTGTCGCGTGCACGTGAGTGTTGAAAAAGTCGGACGAATAGCAGAATCCCTGAAAAAAATCTTTAATCCAACTCAAATTACAATGCTAACGTTAATAAAATTATTAGAACTAATTTTTATACGTCATTTAGCATCGGAATTAAGTTTAAGTAAAAATATTAAGAAAAACCTTTTGCTAGCTGCTACAGATGTAACTTTAAGTATAGGTTTTAAAAAAATTTTATTATAAGATTATAATTTATTTTAGAATAAGGTTAGGTTAGGTTAGACCGTCTGACACTCCCAGGGGAGCGCCACACATAAACCGCTGAAGGGTCCTTAGTGAGACCGGTGTTTGGAGGTGTTAAGGGCTATCCCGATGGACCATCTCTATGTAGTGTCCTTCGGGGTACGTGTGCTTCGGGCAAATGCCAGAAGCTTATTGGGTTCCCGCTTGCTGGCTTCATCGAGTGAAGCTAGGAAGGGAACATGTAGGTAGCGTAGTCTTTGTGCTGCCAGTGCGGGGCAGCTGCAAAGGAGATGCTCAAGCGTTTCCTTGACACCAGTAACCTTGCATTTCCGGCATTCGTCGTTGTCAGTTATGCCTAGCTTTTTCGCGTGTACTGCGATAAGGCAGTGGCCTGTGAGTAGACCTACCAGCCTTCGACAGTCATGCCTTTTAAGCTTTAGCACATATTTCGTTAGTTTTTCGTTGTAAGTTTTTCACATTATTTTTGAGATTTTGCAGTCGGAGGTGTTTGTCCACCTTCTCACTGCTGCGTCCCGTGCCTGGGTCTCCATATAGGAATGTAGCGTTCGCAGGGAGATCGGGACTTCCTCAGTGTCACTGTTGAGTCCCGTTGCACCTTGCTTAGCCAGAATGTCTGCTGTTTCTTTGCCGTCGAAGCCCTGGTGGCTTGGAATCCAGCAGATGCGCACTTTTTAAACGGTGCCGAGTGCATCCAGCGTTTCCCTGCTCGCCAGGACATTCCGAGAGCTTATGTGGTGGGCCTGTAGGGCTTTGATTGCCGCCTGGCTATCTACGAATATGTTCACCGTGTCCTGCTTTGTATTCGTTTTTAAGACTGCTTCTGCTACTTTCCTGATTGCGAATATTTCCGCTTGGAAAAGGCTGCAGTGGTCCGGGAGTTTGTAAGACAGACTCATGGGTGGTTCGGCGCAGTATACTGCTGCACCGACTCCCTCCATCATTTTTGAGCCGTCTGTGTATATATTGATGGCTATCTGCTCAGCTCCTGAGCGCCAATCATCTTTTCCTAGGAGCGTGGGCGTAAAGTTAAAATTGTTTCTTGGGGTCATATAGTCTGTTTCGACTTTGATCCCTCTTCCAATTTTACTATGCCCGTAGTTATGAATTTTAATTTTGCCTATCGTGCAAAGACTTTGAGCAGTCTTTTTTGCTGTAAGGCGTGCCTGTATGTCCACGGGGTTGCAATTAGTATGGTTTGTAGTGCTTTGGTTGGTGTTGTCTTCAGCGCCCCTGTGATGCACGTAAGTGCATGTCGCTGAGTTTTTTCCATTCGTTTTAGGTATGTGGATTTCTCTGTGGCTTCCCACCATACCAGTATTCCGTAGAGCAGTATGGGGCGCACAACCGAGATGAGAACCCAATGTGTCAGTCTTGGTGACAGTCCCCAAGTGCTACCCAACATATTTTGCGATGTATAGAGTGCATTGGTGGCCTTCTTCACCCTTTCCTCCACATTGAGCTTCCAACTCAGCTTGCTATCCATTACTATCCCTAGGTATTTGACACTCTCTTTTGGTATCAGTGCCTTGTCGTTTATTTTCGGTAGAGTCCAGCGAGGTACCTTGTATCTCTTTGTGAAGAGAATGAGGTCCGTCTTGTCCGCGTTGATACTTAGACCGGCTTCCATGGCCCATTCTAGTATCTCTTTGAGTGTGTGGTCCATGACAGAGCTGATTGTCGATGGACACTTGCCCGTGATAATTATGCTTATGTCGTCCGCATAGGCAGTTATCTGTGGGGCTTTCCGTTTAAATTTTTTTAGAAGTCCGTTTACCACCAAGTTCCACAGTAGGGGTGAGAGCACTCCTCCTTGGGTAGTGCCACACTTGGCTTCCCTGACTGCGGTAGTGGTTCCCCATTCCGCTAGTATTCTCCTGCTGCTCAGTAGGTTCTGAACCCAAGAGTAAACTGCTTCTGCTGGGGTCACAGCTCTTAGGCTGTGCATTATTGCTTCAGTCGACACATTGTTAAATGCGCCTGAGATGTCGAGAAATGCGCCTAGGGCGTACTCTTTGTGGTGTAGTGCTTTCTCTATGGTAGCTACAAGGGAGTGTAGCGCTGTTTCCACCGACTTGCCCTTTGTGTATGCGTGTTAGTTCTGCTCTAGAGTCATCTCTGTGTTCTCTTTGATGTGGAGATCTATCAGCTTTTCTAGAGTTTTTAGGAGGAATGAAGTGAGGCTAATGGGTCTGTAGTCTTTCGGCAGCACGTGGCTACATTTTCCAGCTTTTGGCAGGAAAATTACCCGTGCTGTCCTCCAGGCCACAGGCACATAGCCATACCTAAGGCAACCTCTGAAAATTTCCCTCAGCCATGGAATGATCACATGTTTGACCTTCTGCATCATGGCCGGGAATATCCCGTCTGGACCTGGTGATTTGTAGCTCTCAAAGGAGTCCATCGCCCACATTATCCGTCGCGTTGTTGTGATACCTTCCGGAATTTCCATTGTTGTGGTCGAGGATATCGTTTGTGTGTTTGCATTGACTTCGGTGCAGTTAAGGAAATGCGCCTCCAGGGAGCACATTTGCCGCATCTTCACTGCTTTCCGTCCATCTGCCGTCTTCGGTTTTTAATTGATGTTGTACAATCTGTTTGCGAGCTAGCAGCTTCCTTAACCTTGCAGTGTCGGCTGTCTTCTCAATGCCTGAACAGAAGTTTTGCCATGCGTGTCCTTTGACTGCTCGTACTTTTTTCTTAAAGTCACGGAGCCGTAATTTGTATTCGATCCATACTAGCTCTTCTTCCGCTTGTTTTGCGAGTTTGAAGAGTTCTAGTACGTCTTTCCTTATTCCCTTGAGTTCTTGAGTCCACCACGGGAGCGTGTGTCTTTTCTTCTCTTGGGATGGTCTGCATGTTTTATTGTAGGCTGCCACTAAATTTTTATTGAGTGTCTCTAGGGACTTCTCTAATTTTGTTGTGGAGAGTATATTGGGTGGTCGTGGAAGATTTCCTTCGACCTCTTTAACGAACTGCTCCCAGTCCGTGTTTCGCGGGTTTCTAAACACCTTCTTCTTCACTATTCGTTCAAAGTTCACACGGAATTGAATGTACCTGTGGTCCGAGAAGGAATGTCTACTTAGGACTCTCCAATCTTGAACCACGGTATTCGTAGCCGACGCAAGAGTTATATCTAAGACGTTAGATGAGGTAGGGCCAACATATGTTGGTTTTTCTCCCTCGTTCGCTATCTTAAGATAAGTCTATAGTATGAAATCAAGCAGTGACTCACCTCTGTCGTTGATGTCCCCGCTTCCCCATACTGTGTGATGAGCGTTGGCATCTGCTCCGATGGTGAGGGCCTGCTTCTTGGAGTCGGCCTCTGTCACCAGTCGAGTGAGCTCTTGAGGGGGCGCATCAGTATCATGCGCCATGTAGGAGGATGCCATTAGGATTGGCTCGTCTCTGCCACCTTCTAGTGCGACCACCGTGAGGTCGTCAGTGCTTTAATTAGACAATAAGTAAGCATAGATACCTTTCCTTACTAGGATTGCTGTCCTTGCTCTTCTCACTGTTGTTGGGTAGAATGTGTTATAGTTGGGGCTCCTCAATCCAGAAACCTTGTTTGCCGAGGCTATCCAAGGCTCCTGGATTAAGGCGACGTCGGCGAGCCCTGTCTCCAGGGTTATCAGGAGCTCCGCCGAAGCCAACTTACTCTTCTGGAGGTTGATCTGGATGACCCTCAGCTCCATTGTTGGCTTTGGCATCTTCCTCGGATGGGACCTCCACCACGGTAATGTCCGCATCCTCGTCGTCTTCTATTTCCAGGCTCTTGGTTGCGAGGGTGACCTCCGCCAGGTCGCTCTCTACCTCACCCACCTCTAGCGTGTTGTTGTTTTTGTCGTCCGGGTGACGCTTTTTGAGACGCAGGTATACGCTACCCACGCCCCACGCCATCTTTCCGAACATGTGGTTGATTTGAATCACCATTTGCTGACCCTTGCTATCGGGCTTCGCAACATGGATCACCTTCCAATCAACAGTTGGCACGTCCGGGTTCTGCCACCTCAGTAGCTGCAGTGCCTGGTCCACCGGTACGACCCGCGGGTCACGTGAGTCGCAATCCGAGTCTCCAAGGACTGCGGTATCGCGCCACATTTTGGGTTTGGTAATGGCAGTAGCTTTACAACCGTCCTGGCCTGCTCCAACCAGTACGGAGGGTGGGCTGCTGGCGACAAGCAGAGAGGATTTCTCCCCCCCCGTGCCCGCCGATGGTAGCACCCTTTTCCACCGACGTTTGGGTTGACATCCCAACCCGTGTTTGACCTTTAGTCGCCTCCATTTGATTTTTATTTCTGGGGAGTCTACCCATAGCATTTTAACCTTACTGCCAAAGACCTCGAACCATGATTTGCTCTGCGCCCTCGTAGTGCCGAAGCCTTTGAGTGGTGCAGAGCTCATCTTAGCTAGACATTGTACTACCTCTCCACAGACGAATAGATTCGCAGTACCTTTGTTTGTTTTGGGGCAGGCCGACATCTGCTTCGGTTAGCCCCTTGCCTTCGCAGTGCCGATGCCTTTGAATGGTTTGGGGTTCACTTTAGCAAGCCGCCGTCCTGTCCCTCCGCAAGGCAAATAGCACCAGGTACCCCTCGTTTGTTTTGAGGTAGCACCATGCCCATTGCCCAGCCGGCACCCTCGTGGAGGGGTTCAGTTGAGGATTTTCGCCAGCTAGAATTTACAATTAAGTATTTAAACAAAAAAATAGATATAAGAAATCAAAAGCAAAAATTGCTAAGTAATTCAAAATTATTAAAAATAAGATTATCTATATATATAAAAGAGTTTGTCCTGACTAGAATGGAAGAGCCACAGCCTAAACGAAAAGAGCTAGAAGGCTGAAATTTTCACACAATTTTCCATGCAGATAGGAGGTGAGCACCAGTGCTGCCAACTCTTCGGGTCATAAAAAAGCTATACTATCCTTTGAAAATAGCTAGAAATAGCTAGAAAATTTTGTTGCTAGCAAAAAAAACGCTAGAATAGTGAAACGAATTTTTTGTATTGATTTAATCCAATAAATTTGCAAGCTTCTCGAATTCGTCAAACATATCGTCCTCTGCTGTTGAATTCATGTAGGTCTGATTAGTTCCTATTTTTTTTAAGCATACTGCCGGTATTTCATAGTTATGACAGCATTTGTCTACCCGGCGACATGTTGTAAAATGTAAGTACTGTACTGAAGCTGTACGGGACCATTTTTTTTATATGAAGTTTTTGCTGTACGGGAGCTGTACAGGCGTCTGCGTACAGGCCTTTTATGCTGGATTTGCAATATTTGCAAAAGCATTTTTCATCATCGGCTGCATCTAAAGCCAGCCAATCTTTGAATTCAGGGTCTTGCATCCACGCATGACGCGGTTTTTGTTTGTAAATGTGAGGCATTTTCATTCAAGTCGACATCAATTCATAAATAATGAAATACCTCACTAGTGGTGGTATACAATACAATCGATATAATCGATTTCATAGTTAAGAACGAAAAAATGTAATGCTCTTTTGGCATATCGATGTTTTTTTTTGCCATTCAAATGGAAAAAATACTTCAAACTATTTAAGTGTGGTATCGTAAAGCATGAAAACACATGAAGTTACCAGATGTTTTTAAAAAGCTAAAATCACGCCAATTTTGATTGAAAAATAGCTATAATTCCCGCTAGCCGCTATATAACAATTTATCCCGCATTTGCCAATAGCAACCCGCTAGATCTAGCGGGGAAATAGCTAAATTGGCAGCAGTGGTGAGCACTAAGAAGGGAATTTTTATTTGGACAACTCCTTCAAGTACCTCCCATACGATTTGGAGCACTTTTTACCCATTTTAAAATGGGTTTACAATTACAACAAGTACCCATTCCACTACTGTCGCCTGATTGTCGCACAAGCTGAGGGTTTGATCGCGAGCGAGAATACAAAAACAAAACAAATACGCAGTGACGCCTTCGCGTCGCACAAGCAAAGTCATAAAAAAGGTTCGTACACTTGCAAAAAAGAAACGGATTACCGCTTCTTAATGAATAAGTGCATACACAATTAAGTGAACAATGCGCTTGAAAATAATTTTCATAATTTTATGTACATGTATCACTTTGCACAGTGCACATTCTTTTTTTTTTCAAATTTGTGTGCGTTTGACAATTGATTTACGACCCAAGTAGCGTTTGTTGTTGTTGTAAGTGTTGTTGTTGGGCCCACACTGCTACTTTTTGTTGGTGTCATTGATTAAAAAAAAAAAACAACAACAACATAACAAAACTTGGTGCGTCTAGAAAAATTTCCCACACCAAAATATGTTATGGGGGTGGATTCGCCTGCTTGCTGCTTATATAACTTCGACAAAACGTAACACACTAACATTATTGATATGTTAAATTCATGTTACATGTTACGTTCACTTTATATTTTATGTGCGCGCTTTGCATGTCAATCATATAGTTTAATAACCCTAGCTCCTCCGCACACACACTAAATTAAATCTATAGGCAATATACAATTCACTTAGCTGCAGCCTCTTAGATATGTTTTGCGTTGATTCAGTGCGTGCGAAGAAGGTAGCGATACTACGCTCTTTGTTTGACTTGCAGAGCGCGCGCATACATAAGAGAGTTAGCCGAAATAGCCAACAACGAAGGCGCGACTTAAAAATAATTTGTCATCTAGCGCCGAACATGAAGAGCGATGCGCGAGCGAATCTGAAAACAAGTAAGAAGGTTTTAGTCGAGAAATCCCGACTAAAAGATACCCTGAAATGACTTGCAGAAGTGAGTTTTTCTTGGCTTTAACTTTAGTATAAAATATCTCCAGTGTTTCTTAACCGATTTGGATCAAATTTTCATATAAGTTATAAAGTTATCCATAGTTTCAACTTCTATTTTTAAATTTTCTTAATTCGAGATTTTTTCGTTATCGATTCCATATGTATATCGGAAGCAAGAATAGTTATCGATAGTTTGAAATAAAGTTGATCTGCCTATGGCTTAGGAGAAGTAATGTTCCAAATTTGAAGTCTCTAGCTCTTTTAGTCTTTGAGATTGCCGCGTTCATACATACGGACGGACGGACGGACAGACGGACAGAAGGACAGAAGGTCATGGCTATATCGACATGGCTGTTGATGCTGATCAAGAATATATGTATTTTATATGGGGTTGGAGATGCTTCTTTCTGCCTGCTCAAAACAATTATACCCTTTTTTTTACCCATTTCATGGTTCAGGGTATACAAAAATTTAATATTTTACGCATCGATTGCTTTCAAAACAAAGTTTTCTTATATTGTGTAGCCACAGTAAGATAACAGAGAGAAGAACAAAGAAGAAGAAATATGACTGTTCATGGTACTCACTGCAAGCAGCATGCACAGCTGAGGGAATATATGCATGTCTGCATCACAAAGAGCGGCTTAAAGCTTAATCAGCGCGCGTCGCTCTTATGTCAAACATAAATCTTAATATCCCTATCTCCTCCGCGCTCACTTAGCTAAGCTTGCCATAACTGAGAGGCTGCAGTTAAGGGAATGGCATTGCTTAATTTGCACCACCCATACCTAGCTCTTAAGTGCAAGCGTTGTATGTATGAGCTCGGGATCTGCTGCTTAGAGGAATAACTGTAATGCTCTTTCCAACATTATGTTTTTACATACAATGGTAAGAGAATTGGTTATGCATTTTAGTTCATATTTAATGTGAACAAAGAAAGTTAATTTTCGTTTCAGTGAATTTTTTAATATTGTTTATATTAAGGATAATAATAAAATCGAAAGTTACTTTTTGAATCAGTGAGTTTTTCAATATTCTGATTTTCGTATTATATACATATATAAGTTTTGCAATTACCTTTGCATATATTGATCGGGCAACAGCCGATGGTTCAAGTAAATAACACAATGTGTGGGTTATTATTAATTTATTCTCACGTCAGACGAGGCGTCTTGATGAGGAGCCGATAAAGAACTAAAGCTAAGATACAAGTTGTTTACTTATAAAGCCCTAGCTTGTCACTTTGCTGCCGCTATACAACGGCATGTGTTGTCGCTATGCGGCCGCTGCGCCGGATACGAAACTGCTGATCTTGCGCCTCGTGCAAGATATCGCGTTTCGGTTTGGTCAGCGGCGGGCCCGCTGGGTCGCTGGCCTGTGTGCAGCGTTAGCATTATGCTCCACCGTTAACTACTCTCCCCTTTAAGTTGGGACCGTCCTCGGTCACAGTAAGATCTTTTATCACGATACGAGTCGCTGCTTTCTGTTGACTCTTTCTCTTGTAACGGATAAATAGCGATATAAGGACAGCCGTGGCGCACAGCATCAGACCAACTGTGGACGCTACTATGGGCCTGGTTTTCATCTGCGACCGTAGCACGCCGATGTGCCTCAAGTTTTCGATGCTCATTTGATGAAGAAGTGGCATGCTTAGTAGGTTTTGGTGCTCAATTATGTTGAGCGATGGCGAAGCTGCTGAACTGGGAATCTTTTTGGGGTTGCCGTTATAGTTGGTAAACCTTCTTCCGTTTATGTGTGCCACCTCGTTGAAGGTTAGTAGGTAAGTACCGTTGATGTTGATCTCTGGTCCCTCATCGAGGCTTACCCTGGCTGGGCTATCGTTGATGATGACTACTCCTTCGTCTATCGCCTCTACTGGGGCCAGGTGGTTCGGCTGGGTGTTGCAGTGCGCTGTCCAACCGGAGTGTAGTTGTTGTGCGCAAGTAGGGCCGGATGCCTCCCTGCAGAAAGCCATTGTTGTTGAGGCGCTACAGGATTGCAGTGCCACTATCTTGTCGTTGCACTCCGCTACTGCGTTTCCTGGTAGTTGCAGGATTATCCCGCGGTGAGCGACAGGGTAAACAATAACTTTATTACAGACTAACTTAGGTATAGGATATTTAATGATAAAATGAATGGAATTGCTATCTGCTAAAACCTTAACCTTAGATACGGTCATTATTTGGGCTACATTAACGCCCGTGAAACTTTCACGCAGAATTATTTTCAAATCGTCATTGTTTATTATTGCGGGGTTAGTAAGGTTTATGCCGGCCAGTGCTATTGCGATAATTAAATTTTCTAGTTGTAAGGTAAGTATCCTATTCCTTGCTAGGAGTGTTTCGTATAAATGTGACGTATCGATTTCTTGTTTTTTTGTGAACTTTAAAATATCATTAACTGTAGCTGTTAAACTATTTATCTGTTCTTGAGTTTTTTTGTTAATTACAATTTGTCTATTGTTTTCTTTTATTAATTCTGCTTCTGTTTGTCGCGTCTCTTGTAAGTCGTCAAAGTCCGGCGTCCCTGCTATCACCTTTAGCGCAGAGCCTAAGAAGTTTAAGCTTCTTGCATGTCGGTGATGCACGTCCAGCGTCGATAGTAGTGTTGTCAAGTGTCCGATGTCCGCGTCGAGTATCTTCCTCATGTGTGATTGGGGAAATAAGTTTGTCATTTCCGCAGTCTCTCGTACTAGTCCGTCGTATTCGGTGAGGTTCGTCGAGTGGCGTAGGTAGTTTGTCTCGTTCCAGAGTATGGCAGTCCCGTCGAGTATCGGTATGTAATTAGAGTGTGTGTAGTCTGTTAGTTTGGCGGTCGTCATTGTAACCCATAATAAAATGAAAAGATACCTAATCGAGCGAAAATGAAAATGGTCTTAGTTTAATTTTATGTTTTAAATTGTTAATATTTGTGAATGATTTTGGTTCACGCACTGAGTTTTTGTTTGCATTTGCGGATGTTTATAATTTGTTTATTTCATGCACTTATTTCATGTACTTTTTTATTATTTTGTGAATTATCTCGTTTTGTTCACGCACTGAGTTTTGTTTGCACTTGTGGATGTTCATAAGCTGTTTTGGTTTGTATTTGTCAATATTCTGTGAATTATTGTTTGCTGGTACACTGAGATTTTTTATTTTTTTTAATCTGCAAGTACTTTTATTTACTTTGTTACACTTGTGAGTTGTATGTTGGGTGTATCACGGTGGATTCCGTAAACGTTGGGCGACAGTTTTGCAATTACCTTTGCATATATTGATCGGGCAACAGCCGTTGGTTCAAGTAAATAACACAATGTGTGGGTTATTATTAATTTATTCTCACATCAGACGAGGCGTCTTGATGAGGAGCCGATAAAGAAATAAAGCTAAGATACAAGTTGTTTACTTATAAAGCCCTAGCTTGTCGCTTTGCTGCCGCTATACAACGGCATGTGTTGTCGCTATGCGGCCGCTGCGCCGGATACGAAACTGCTGATCTTGCGCCTCGTGCAAGATATCGCGTTTCGGTCTGCTCAGCGGCGGGCCCGCTGGGTCGCTGGCCTGTGTGCAGCGTTAGCATTATGCTCCACCGTTAACTTATATACATTCCTTTAAAATTACGTATATATATAAGATCATTTAAAATACGTATTTTATGATAAGTTATAATAAAATTTAATTGCTATTATTTAAATATTTAAATAACGATCAACGTATTTTAATTTCTATTGTTGTTTTTTAAACACAAGAAAATTAAGTCGATTTTCGACTTAATAATTGAAGCAACATTATATATAGTTGTCTTCTGTTTTGCATATTATATAATAGTTATATAGACGCTGCCTTAGTGCATTTAAAAATCAAATAAAACTAAGCAGTATGAATATTCTATTAAATTAATATAAGTTGGTATATTCAATTTTATTGAATTCTATACTTACGTATAGACGCTGTAACGTTGTACGGTGAAGTCAATTTTTGACTCATTTTGAAGAATTTATTTATTTATAACTAGTGGACCCAGACCACGCGTCGCTGTGGTGCTTTTTGATGTTTTCTCTAAAGCACATAATAGAATAGAACCTAAAATTCGATTTTGGTACGCCATGTTAGTAGCCTGCTGAAGACGCCAAGCTTGAGTAGCCCGTCTGTTGACGTCGAGCTTGAGACTGTTCGGGTGTCTCCATAGCCTGTTGAGATGCCATACATTCAGCATGCTGTCGACGCCGAGCTTGGGACTGCTCTGGTATCTCGGCAGCACTGTGAGCTGCCTCACGCTCTGCCTATTCAAGCCTTCGCAGTTCAGCTTGTGGAAACTTCTCGTAAAGTCTAGCTACTTTCATAGTTCGAGCTTTATTAGAGCTTTGAGAAAGATTAGACTTACGTTGTTGTGGCACAATTCCTAGCACGTGGTTTTTTTTCTCTACACTTCCAAAAATACACTTGATTGCTTTGCTGTGTTGACAAAATTCTATTTTAATAAACTCATTAAGAAAATATCTTGACAGATAAGACAAAGTGGGCAAAGTGTGGCGTGTCAAGTTTTTTCGCGTTTGTCTTTATAAATTGGATCCTATGTGTTTCCCCTGGTTCTAAGCTACCTCCCCAACAATTTTCAGCCAAATCATCTCAGCCGTTCTAAAGCTATAAATAGTGTAACTAACACGACTTTCTTTTATGGAAAATAACGAATTTTTCAAGTATTAGTAAATTTTTCAGTATTTTTAAGATGTATTCTGCTATTCGGGGCGGAGACAAATCCAACAAATCAAAAACTATGAAAATTGGTCCAGCAGATCTCGAGTTATAAGTGTTGTAACAAACCCGACTTTGTTTTATATATATAGATACTTACTTTAAATTAAGTTGTTAATTTGTTTTGTTGTTTTTTTTTCAACAAAATTAATAAGTCGATTTTAGACTTAATAATTGAAGCAACATTATATATAGTTGTCTTCTATTTATCATATTATATAATACTTATATAGACGCTGCTTTAGTGCATTTAAAAATCAAATAAAACTAAGCAGTCTGAATATTCTATTAAATTAATATAAGTTGGTATATTCAATTTTATTGAATTCTATACTTACGTATAGACACTGTAACGTTGTAACAATCGTTTTACAGTGAAGTCAATTGACTCACAGCCAAATTAAACAAGTGGAAACGTTGCAGTCGGACGCAACCGACTGCGGTATACTCGATACCAGTATTAAAACCGGTAAACAGAGGCCTCATTGCAAGGGGTACGGATGCGGCAGGGGTGTACGCTGCCTTAAAGATTCTCCGATGCAGATGGGGATGCCACCGGCTGTCTTCGTTGCAAATTTGGTGACTCTAGCTCAAAGTTTGTAAAATGTGAGGAAAGGGGGGCTGGGGGCAGTATGGGTGGGCGTGGCATCAACATTTTTGATGCAGGTCTTTGTGGAATGTCAATTGCTATCTATATACCAAATTTGGTGACTCTAGCTCGAAGTTTGTAAATGGTGGGGAAAGGGGGGCTGGGGGCGGTATGGGTGGGTGTGGCGTCCAAATTTTTGCTGCAGATCTTTGTGGCATCTCAATTGCTATCTTCATGCGAAATTTTGGTGACTCTAGCTCAAAGTTTGTAAATGGTGGGGAAAGGGGGGCGGAATGGGTGGGCTTGGCTCCAAAACTTTGATGCAGGCTTTTGGGGGTCGTTGCCAGCCATTTTCCTACCGAAATTGGAGGCTCTAGCTCCACTACTCTGGAAGATACACGCATTCCCGTTTTTGACGAAGCGTTGGGGCACATGGGGGTGGTTAGGGCGGTATTGGTGGGCGTGGCATCCAATCTTTTGATGCAGTTTTGGGGGGGTCATCATCACCTATCTTGGCACCAAATTTGGTGGCTATAGCTCAAAACTGTGGGAGATATAGGCTTTTTGACTTAAAAATGCGGGGGGGCTGGGGGCGGAATGGGTGGGTGTGGCTCCAAAATTTTTGATGCAGTTTTTGGGGGTTGCTAGTAGCTATCTTCTCACCAAATTTGGTAGTTCTAGCTGTAAGGATGTGCGAAATATGTGGGTTTATCGGTTTTGAGTTATCGAATTTATCGATTTGCCAGCCCCCCAGTTATCGTAGAACCCCCATCTTGACACTTTAATTTACTATCCCATAGATAAAGAGAATTAGAAAGTTTCAAGTCTCTAGCTTGAAGGGTATGGAAAAAAGTTGCGTTCATACAGACGGACAGACACCATGACGGACATTGCACAAACTCAATATACTCTTTACCTTCGGTATCGAGTATAAATATGTCTATTGAAGCTTTAGATATTAGTGGTGTTTTGGTGCCGCATTCAGTTGTTGCTATAATTGGTGATGGAGCCTGTTTTTTTAGATCTATTTCTTACCTTTTATTTGGTAGGCAAGGCTTCCATGGCACCATACGCCAAAATATTGTTGAACATGTTGTAACCAACTGGCAAACTTTTGCTTGCGTCAGCATAAACTTAAATGGAGAGTGTTATAGCTCTTCTGAACAATATGAGTGCGCTATGTCATACTCATATACTTATGGTACTGCATGTGAGCTTCAAGCAGCAGCAGAAATTTTTGCTGTAAATTTCCAAGTTTTTCAAAATGGAAATTTATTACAAGCGTTCGGAAATAATATGCATCCTGTAAAAAGATTGCGTTTTACCGGTCCATTAATGAATGGACATTTTGATGTTTATATTCCTTTAGAGGAAGTATTAACTCAAGATTCTGATACGTCAAGTGAATGTATAACTGAAAATGTTAAAAATCCTGTTAAAAGGCGTAGTCGGTTCACCGGCAAAACAGAAAAAAAGGTAAAAAAACGTTCATTACAAAAAAAAATAGTGATATCAATAGGGGTAAGCGCATAGAAGCATCAAAAGATATCGTGTTAATAATCCTGATGTTATTGGAGTTGTAGTGAGAAGAGATCAGACTAATAATCCTGAAGCTCATAGAGTTGCAGTGAGAAGACATCAGGCTAATAATCCTGATGCACGTCAAGAAAGGCGTTTGCGTGCATGGAGTGTTAAAGCCATGTCTGGCTTAAACTATAATTTTGAAATAGCTTACAAGTCAGATAAAATTACTCAACTTGGTAGTATGAATTTGATATGCAAACATTGTAATGCTTTAAAATGGAAAAATGAGCATTTGGGTATTTGTTGCAAGGCAGGAAAAGTTAAGCTTTCCCAAAATGAAAGTTTGCCTGATCCACTTAAAAGCTTAATAATTGGTGGACATCCCAAGCATGATCATTTCATTGATCGTATAAGAAAGTATAACAGCTGCTTTCAAATGACTTCTTTTGGAAGTACAAATATTATAAATGAAAGTTGGTCAACCTTTAAAGTCCAAGGACAAGTGTATCACTTAATTGGTAGTGTCCGACCTTTGCCAAATGAAGAAATGCAGTTTCTTCAAATTCATTTTGTTGGTGATGATGAAAAGGAAGCTCAACTACGTTGCAAAAATATTTCAAATGTTGATTTAAGCGTAGTAAAGGATCTTCAATGTATGTTTCATCATCATAATCGTTATGTTAAAGATCTAAAAATGGCTCTCAATAAAATACCAACAAGTACTAAAGACTATAAATTGATTATACACATGATCGAACACCCGCTGGTGCTCACAAAGGGCTTTACAATGCACCTCAATCAAGCGAAGTAGCTTTAGTTATTGTTGGTCAGCAATTTGAAAAGCGCGATATTATTATTGAAAGCCATAATTATAAATTACATCGTATAAGTGAGGTGCATCGATCATACGATGCCTTACAGTACCCTTTGCTATTTCCTTATGGCGAAGATGGCTATTCAGTGGATATACCACAATGGAATCCATTATTAAAAAAAGAGGAACCAAAACAAATGATATCTGCGTTAAGCTTTTACAGCTATAAAATAATGATTCGTCAATCTGAGATAAATAATTTAATTTATTGTCGTTCCTTTTTATACTCGATACCGAAGGTAAAGAGTATATTGGTTTTGTGCAATGTCCGTCATGGTGTCTGTCCGTCTGTCCGTCCGTATGTATGCAAGTTTTTTCCACACCCTTTTAGCTAGAGACTTGAAACTTTCCAATTCTATTTATCTATGCTCAAGATGCTATGACATATGTTCGCCATTATGGGTGACCAGATCTTTTCATAACATTCACATGCAATCCACAATGGAATGACATCAAAAGTGTTTTATTACCGGGTCAAAAATCGTAGATCGTCACGATATTATAGCTCGAGTTTTTCATTTAAAAGTTAAAGCTTTAATGTCACTATTGATAAAAGGTTCTTTGTTTGGAAGCGTGCAATGTTTCATGTACTCTATGGAATGGCAAAAGCGGGGTTTACCACATATACATATTCTACTTTGGCTAGAAAATAAAATAAGACCAGATAAAATCGATAAAATTATCTGTGACGAAATACCAAACGCAGATGAGGACCCTTTGTTATTTAACATTGTTAAGTCAAATATGATTCATGGTCCTTGCGGTGCATTTAACAATAAATCGCCATGCATGAAAAATGGAAATTTACCAAAAGGTTTCCTCGACAATTACTTAAAGAAACTGTGACTGGAAAAGATAGTTACCCTATATATCGTAAAAGAGCGATAGAAGATGGTGGTAATGCAATTAGTATAAATGGTAATTGCATAGATAATCGTTGGGTTGTGCCTTACAACTGTGTACTATTGAGAACATTTGAAGCTCACATAAATGTTGAGTATTGTAGTTCTGTAAAGTCTATTAAATACATTTGTAAATATGTTAACAAGGGCAGTGATCAAGCATCATTTACTCTTGAAGACCAACGTAATGAAATTAATATGTACGAAAGTGGCCTTTATATAAGTAGCTCAGAAGCGGTATGGAGAATCCTTGCATTTCCCATACATGAACGTTTTCCGGCTATTACACACTTAGCTGTTCATTTAGAAAATGGTCAACGGATATATTTTAACCCCAATAATCCGCAACAATTACTTGACAGATTAAGCACTACACCCAAAACCACTTTGCTAGCCTTCTTTCAGCTATGCACACGTGATGAGTTTGCAAGAACGCTTCTATATTGTGAAGTTCCATCGTATTTTACATGGAACAATAAAGAATTTCAAAGAAGAAAACGAGGGCATGATGTACCAAATTTTCCTAGAGTTAAAAGAGATTTTGGGAAGAGTTTACACTATTCATCCCAATAATACAGAATGTTTTTATTTAAGACTTTTATTACATTTTGTAAGGGGCCCAGCCTCATTTTTAAATTTATATACCGTTAATGGTATAGCATACGCATCATTTCAATTGGCGTGTAAAGCTCTAGGATTACTAGAAGATGATAAGCACTGGGATTCAACTATAGCCGATGCTGTCATATGTCAAAATCCTACAAAACTGAGAGAACTTTTTGCAATAATGTTAGTATTTTGTCAAATTTCAGATGCTCTTAAACTTTGGAATACTTATAAAGAGAGTTTCTCAGAAAATATTTTAAGAGCCTTTCATTTTTCACAAGAGAGAAATATTGATGAAAGTATTGTGAATAATGTATTAAATAAATGTCTTATTTACATTGAAGATATTGTACTGTCTATTGGTGGTCAAAACTTGACTTATTATGGACTTCCACTACCAATTAGATCCGAGGAAATTGTTCCAAATATTGAATATCATAGAGAAACAAATTATGAAAATTGCGATAATTTTGTTGTTAATAATGAGCTACTCCTTACTGCTGAGCAAAAACAAGTATACGAAAAGATACTACATAGCGTTGAAGCAGAAAAGGGAGAAATCTATTTTTTAGATGCACCTGGTGGAACAGGTAAAACGTATCTTTTAAATTTATTATTGGTGTTGCAGCAACTAGTGGCAACTTAGAACTTGCTCGTACACATATATGTACGGCAAGAAAGCAACGTGGGCTATTAGTCGACTTCGACTTTATTGCGGACAGACAGACAGGTTAAAGAAAATACGTGCGCTCTTTCCATGTGATATTTCAGAAGTGATTTTATATTTTCTCTCCGCTCAGCGGTAGAGTGCCAATATTCAACTATGTTAATTACAGAGTTACATTACATGTGCATACTTATTTAACAGATTTTCACTTGACTTAACATTACGATATTGAAATAATACTAGAATTCATTTAGTTTTTTATCTTAATTGAAATGACTAAACATCGTTGAATGGCCAGAGGGCTTCAAACAAGTTACAAAATATTATATACTTCAACAATTGTATACATTTCAATTTAAAAATCCAAGCTTCATTTGTTAACAAGTTAATCTATATTAAACGGCAGCGGTGCTAGTCGATGGATAGCTCGTTTATTCACGCCGTTCTTGGTTCGAACGACTGCGACGCGGACTTTGCTGTCTGCTCCCTTGACGACCTCCTCGATGACCCCGAGCAGCCACTGCTGTGGTGGACTGTTGTCTTCGTGGATTATTACGACGTCTCCTATTGCCATGTTGCGCTCCTCTTTGTTCCATCGTTGACGCTGCTGCAGCCCCAGCAGATAGTCGCGTGACCAATCCGCCCAAAAGCGCTGCTTGATGGCTGAGATCAGCTGCCATCTTTTCAAGTACGAGAGCCTTTCGTCTGGCAATACATGATTTGATGCGCATGGCAGCGTTCCTAGCGTTTCGCCTACCAACAGATGGGCTGGCGTTACAGCTTCGCCGTCGTTGGGGTTGGTGCTCAAAGCTATGAGCGGACGAGAGTTCAAAATTGCTTCCGCGTCGACCATTATTGTCTCCAGTTCGTCCTGGCGAAGCACGGCGCTGCCAATGGCCTTGAGCATCAGTCCCTTGGCAGATTTGACTGCCGCTTCCCAGAGACCGCCAAAATGCGGTGCTCGGGGGGGTATGAAGCTGAACGTTATGCCGCGCTCGGCAGCATAGGCCGCTATAGCATCCCGATGCGTGTTGATGTTCATTTCCAACTCCGAGATTATTCGCGCAGCACCGACGAAATTCGTTGCATTGTCGCAATATATCTTTGCTACAACTCCCCGACGTCCAACAAACCTGGATAAAGACATAATGAATGAGGGGGAGGTTAAATCAGCTACAAGTTCCATGTGGACAGCCTTAGATGTAAAGCATACAAATACAGCTATATACATTTTAACAGGTCGTTTTCCACGAATACCTAGCGACACAAGAAATGGACCAAAAAAATCCACGCCGCTGATTTTAAAAGGCCTGTTGCCATGCAGGCGATCAGCGGGCAAATTTCCCATTATTTGTGAGGCGAGAACTGGTTTATACCGAAAGCAGTAGACACAACGTCTAACTATTGCGTTGCATTCTTGGCGAGCGTTGATCAACCACACTTGCTGGCGGAGAATGCTCAGTTAAACGCGAGGATTGGCATGACAGTTCGAACGATGCAAGTAGTTTAGATATGTTTCGATAAACCGATTGCCTTTCGGCATAAGTAAGGGAAACTTTGCATTATGTGGAAGTGGCGCTTTTACCAAACGACCACCCACTCGTAGCAGCCAAATAACACGCTTTCCATCTTGATGAGGATGTAAAAACGGTGTAAGCTTCTGAAAGGATGGCAGAAGCGTCTTAGAACTTCTTACATTTGCTATTTCCTTTTCAAAAACAGTATGTTGAATAATGTGAATAATAGTGAGGAATGCACTATTCATCTCTTCAGCGGAAGGTACCAGTGTATTGTAATTCTTTCCTTTTCCATGGGTAAAACGCAGCATGTAACAGACAATTCGAAGAAGTTTTTGATATGACGATGTCTTGTCAATCAGCTCTAAAATATAATTAGGTGGCGCATCGGCCGCGATTAACACCGTGGCTGAACTACTAAATTCTAACTGCAAGTCATTAGCTGTCAATTTAATGTGCGAATTAATTGGCCAATGCGACTGCGCCTTCAACAAGAATTGTGGACCATTGAACCAAATTGATTCTCGGAGCTCGATTGCAGAGCAACCTCGAGATACTATATCTGCTGGTTTGTCTTTAGTGGGAACATGATGCCACGTCGCACCTATGCTCAACTCCTGTATGTCGGCCACACGATTAGCAACAAACGTATTTAACTTGGATGCATGCATTTGCAACCACTGAAGAAATACTTCCGAATCTGACCATAGCACGACTTGCTCTATTGGAATTTCGATCAGATCCTTGACATTTGCCCAAAGCTTGGCGTGCAGCTGAGCAGCGCATAGCTCTAAGCGCGGTATCGATTTTGTTTGAAGTGGGGCTACTTTAGATTTTGCTGTTAGTAATCTGACAGATACACTATTTTGATCAGCAATTCTTAAATAAATGCAACACCCAAATGCTCGTGATGAGGCATCAGAAAAGCCGTGAACTTGGCAAGATACATTTGGTGCAATGCCTACATAACGAGGGATTGAAATTGAATTCAGTTCATCAAAACAATGTACAACGGCATGCAGATAACTTTGCAAGTCGGTGGGTATTGGATCGTCCCAACCGAGGTTTTGAAGCCACAGTTCTTGTAGAAAAATCTTTGCACGAGTAATAAGCGGACATAAAAGCCGTAAAGGGTCATACAGTCGCGATACGAATGAGAGTATCGATCGCTTTGTTGGCTGTACGTCTAATGGCAAATTTTCCATTGTGTATTTAAAGACGTCTTGTCTAGGATGCCAAAGCAATCCGAGCGTCTTTGTCTCTTCGTGCGCAATTGCAATAGTATCATCTTCCGTATTGATTTGCTCGCAATTAGAAGACCATTTTGTAAGCGTAAAGCCAAAAGAACTTAGAACAGAAATCAACTCGTTTTTCAACAACCGTAGTTCTTCCAATGAATTTGCACCAGATAGCAAATCATCTACATAAAAGTCTTTAGCCAACGACTTTGAGGCCAAAGGATGTGTTATAGCATGCAGATCACTTAAATATTTTAAGCATCTAATGGCTAGAAATGGGGCTGAAGCTGTGCCGTAAGTTACGGTGTTTAAACGGTAAATTCTTAATGATTCTGTAGGCCTTTCCCGCCAGACAATTAACTGAAAGTTACGCTGGGTCTCGTCAATTTCGACTTGACGGTACATCTTAGCTATATCTGCGGTAATTGCAAATGGATGCATTCGAAACCTTAGCAGAATTGAATACAATGTGGGTTGGATGGTAGGACCAACCATTAGAATGTCGTTTAGCGACATTTGCGACGAAGTTTTACTGGAGGCATCGAATACGACTCTCAGTTTTGTAAATGTGCTTTGCGGTCTCAGCACGCATTGATACGGAATAAAATAAAGCGGCTCTCTCGGGATTATGTTATCAGTGATGCTCATATGATTTAGAAAAATGTACTCTTTCATGAAAGCAATGTACATATCGCAAATCTCTGGTTGCTTACTTAATCTTCTCTCAAGTGCTAAAAAACGTCGCTTGGCGTTTTCATAAGACAATCCCAAACAGTGTGGACGGGTCTTAAAGGGCAATGTCACACTGAGGTGTCCCGAGGGTAAACGAGTAACGTTTTCTGTGAAAGATGTCTCACAAAGCTCTTGTTCTGGGGTATTCAGTTTCAATTGAGCGTTTGGCGTTTCTTCCAGCTCCCAAAATTTTCTAATGAATGTGTCAATGGATAAATTCTCTTCAGAAGTGCTGATGAGAGAAGTCTGCCGCGAACAATTCTCAGAGGTGGATTTGCATTTCCCAGATGCAATCCATCCAAAGGCGGTGCGCCTGAATGTAGGCGAATCTGCGCTAGTGTTCAACTGTCCGTTTTCGAGCAGTTCAAAGAATGTATCTGCACCAAGCAGCATATCAATTCGCTGGGGCTTAAAAAACAACGGATCAGCCAACTCGATGTCATTGGGAACGGTTGCATCAATAAGTCTTTCAGGCTGATGCGACGAGATCGACTTTAAGACACTAAATTCAGTAAGCATTTCGAAAGAATTAATTCTTGATCCAATCGAAGTTTGGACCGCGTAATGAACTGTAGACTGACGCTTCCCTATTCCTAAAAGGCTGATTTCTTTTCGATGTCTTTTCAAATTAAGTTTCGTAGCAAGATCTTTTGTGATAAAGTTAATTTGCGAACCTGAATCTAAGAGAGCTCTAGCTACCTGATCTGTACCACACTGATCCTTAATCTTAACAATTGCCGTAGCTAATATAACTTGATCGGCACCACTAGTAGCATGCTTAGCCGTAGACACTCGAGTCGAAGTTGAAGTTTGTGCCACCATAGGCAGATTATTTGTTGGTTGCTGGGATTCAGTTGTATATTTATGCAATAAGGTATTGTGCGGCTTTTAGCACACTCTGCAGTGGCTGGATTTGCACGATGAGACCGAGTGTCCCGGGCGCAAACAGTTTATGCAAAGTGGGAAAGCCTTGACAAATTTAAAACGCTTTAGGCAGGGAACTGCCGCGAAAGAAGTACATGACTGTATATAGTGGTCACATGATTTGCAAAAGGCACATTTCCCAGTAACCGCAGGTTGTGAGTCAGATAACGATGTTTTACCATTTCTTTTATGAATGTCTTGAGTGATGTTTTGCTACTAGAATGTTCAGCAGACAAATGCTGGTATCGCCTATTTAATGCAACCTCACAATCGTTCCACAACGGTAGCTTGGAGTAATCTAGATCTTCTTCCCATTTGGCTTTAGTAACTGAATCAACCTTACTCATAACTAAATAGATAATCAGCATATTTAAAATCTCGGTTTGCGATCCCAATGATAATAGTGATTCATAGATTGCCTTTACAGTATCTATGAGATTACGTAATGCAGACGGCGATGGCAACTTTATGTGTGGTAATTCGAATAATTTAGACACACTACTAAAAACAATTAAACAGCTGTTATCATAAACATTTTTTAATGCAGCTAAAGCCTTTGGATAATTAGCGTCCGATACTTGATATGCTTTGACGGTGCCCAAAGCTTCGCGCTCTAAGCATGACAGCAAATGATTAAACTTTTCTATGTTAGACATGGTTAAATCACTATCCACCAAGTTTTTGAAAAGGCCAATAAAATTTTTGAACTCAGAATACTCCCCTCCAAATCGTGGCAGCTTCATTTGCGGCAGCTGCCTAGAGTGAGATGCTTGTGCTATCATAGTAGAATTAGCTGGGCCATCGCGATGAGTAACTGATTGTTTACGTTTGCTCATCAACAATGCTTTCATTGAGATACACAAGTCTTCCAAGTCAGAACGAGAAACCATGTCAGGACTAATCATATCTAGCTCCTGCTGAATATCGAATGCACTTTGTATGTAACGATTCAAGATTTCTAATCGACATTCAACTTCACACGGCTCAATGGGAATAGTTATAAGTTTTATTTGTTTTTTAACACGAGCAATATCAGCCGTAACTATCTTGTGACGCTGCAACAAGTTATCTAAATCACTTGAATCTGAATCAGACATCGACTTGCCTTTATTTTTCTTACCACCCATGGCTGCAGCTTTGTTGTGCAGTGGTAATAGAAATTTGAAAAAATGCGCAATATGTTTTCCGAAGTTAATTAAATTAATTTACTCAACAAGTTTGAGTCAAATAATTGTTATATGTAAACGCGCTTTATTTCACTAGTGTCGAATTAAATTTATAAATGCGCAGAGGAATTTGATTTTTAATAAATTTGTCCCACTGTGCCGAATAAGCATGCAAGCGAATGTATTTAATTGTGTTTAATGTTCAACCAACATGCGAACATATAAAGCGAATAACCAAAACGAAATGCGTGTGTGTGTATGTGTGTAGCACAATGCAGCCGGTACGAATTACCGCGCAAGCAATTGCAAAAAAAGGTGAAGGAGCCGCTTGACAACCGAATTTTGTCTAAGCTGGCACTCTTTCTATGTATAACACACGCGCGAAAGTGCAGTGAGAGCAAATTAGGCACAAGTTAATGACCGATCAAAGTGAGCGGAGGTCAAGACGAAAAACGACAAAGAGCGGCACACAAACGATTGCGGTAAATTGCTGAGAACTATGTACATATGTATGTGTGTAGAGCAGCTGTCAATTTTGCAGCAGCGTAATTAATATGTACATACATACATATGTCACCTTTATATGCACTGAATATGATTTATTCACGAATGCTTATGTATTTAATTGATTTTATTTGGTAGTTACGTGACCTGGCAGTCCATACTGCGCTTTGAGATCCACTCCAGTAAATCCAATAAACCAATTTCCAGTGACTCCAGCGATGTTTCGTACAATCTCCAGTCAAATCCAATCCAGTAACAAATGTGAAATCCCAATACAAAGGGTCCACCCGGGGCGCCAAAAAATGTTGCAGCAACAAGTGGCAACTTAGAACTTGCTCGTACACATATATGTACGGCAAGAAAGCAACGTGGGCTATTAGTCGACTTCGACTTTATTGCGGACAGACAGACAGGTTAAAGAAAATACGTGCGCTCTTTCCATGTGATATTTCAGAAGTGATTTTATATTTTCTCTCCGCTCAGCGGTAGAGTGCCAATATTCAACTATGTTAATTACAGAGTTACATTACATGTGCATACTTATTTAACAGATTTTCACTTGACTTAACATTACGATATTGAAATAATACTAGAATTCATTTAGTTTTTTATCTTAATTGAAATGACTAAACAATTGGCAAAGGTACGGCAAATCAAAAATATTGCATTGGCCGTTGCTTCTTTCGGTATCGCAGCCACTTTACTAAATGGTGGTCGCACAGCGCATTCTACACTTAAGATTCCATTTAATTTGAATCATTTAGAAACACCACATTGCTCAATTTCAAAGCAATCCAATATTGCTGCTGTGCTCAAAGATTGCAAGCTTATTATTTGGGATGAGTGTACTATGGCCGATAAAGGTGCTTTTGAAGCTGTAGATCGATCTTTGAAAGACATTCGAGATAGTGAATACTTAATGGGTGGCATAACTGTTCTCTTAGCTGGTGATTTTCGACAAACTCTTCCAGTGATCCCCAGAGGAACAAGAGCAGATGAAATAAATGCGTGCTTAAAGTCTTCAATTTTGTGGCCCAAAATACAGAAAATTGCATTAACGAAGAATATGCGAGTGCACTTAAAAGGTGATAGCTTAGCTGGTGAATTTGCAGAAATGCTTCTTCAAATAGGAAATGGATTATTTCCAACCCATCATGGCAAAATAACTTTACCATCAACTTTGTGTAATGTTGTGAAAAGTATTGAAGAGCTAACTCTAAAAATATTTCCGGATATTACAAATATCTCTCAAAAATCACTTGAATGGTTTTCAGAACGTGCTATTTTGACTGCGAGAAATGACAATGCATTGGAAATAAACGAGTTTTTATTAAAATCATTTCAAAGTGAAGAAATGACATATAACTCTATTGATTCTGTGACTGAAATCGAAGAATTCATTAAATCCGGCTGGCCTGCCTCAACATAAATTAACTTTAAAGATTGGTTCGCCTATAATGTTGATTCGCAACTTGAAGCCGCCAAAACTGTGCAATGGTACAAGATTGCAAGTTAAAGTCCTTCATAAGAATGTTGTCGAAGCAATTATCTTTACTGGCAATGGTATAGGGGAAACGGTTTTTATACCGAGAATTCCATTAATACCTTCCGATTCTGAATTGCCAATTCAATTTAAAAGATTGCAATTTCCTTTAAAAGTTTGCTTTGCCTTAACAATTAATAAATCACAGGGACAAACTCTTAAATTAGCCGGACCAGACTTAAGACACGATTGTTTTTCTCATGGCCAATTTTATGTAGCCTGCTCAAGAGTCAGTTCACCTAAAAGTTTAGTTGTATTAGCATCTGACGGAAAAACAACCAATGTCGTTTATAAAGAAGCTCTTAACAGTTGTTAATAATTGCAAATTAAATTCAACAAGTGGATAAGGCCTACTGGGGAAACGACAATAAAAAATAACGCGCCTGATTCTCTACCTCAATGGTGGCGTGGAAAAGAGAATATTAAATACTTTGTTTTAATTTGTTGTTAAATATTTTCTAATTTATTTATTTTATATCTTTCTTCTATTCCTAAAATTTATATAAACTATCCGCGCAGCGAAGTAAGCGGGCCACTTACTAGTAAAAATATACTTAAACTAAAATTTAAACTAACATTATTTTTTTCACTTATTTTTTTAAAAACATACAGTATTACAGAATGTGTATTATTGTATCATGAGCCACAATAAGGCTGCTTACTCACGCAACGAAATGTGTGTTTATACAAGTCGATGCTATCGTCTCACTCACAGCTTGAACGCAAACTTGGTGACATCTCACTCGCACTTATGGTCAAACATAAATAGGGGACCAAATTTTGCCGAGTAGACTACCTTGTGTAATTGTATCATGGGTTTGACGACGACGCGAAGGTTGGGGTGAGTCGAGTCACGCCAGAGCAGAGTTCAGGAGCAGTCGAGTCACGCCAGAGCAGAGTTCAGGAGCAGTCGAGTCACGCCAAAGCAGAGCTCAAGAACAGTCGCGATCACAGCTAGGGCAAGGCAGCGCAGAGTCCCGATCACAGCGAGGACAAGGCAACGCAGAGTCGCGATCACAGCCAGGGCAAGGCAACACAGGGCGAGGATCACAGCCAGGGCAAGGCAACGCAGGGTCGCGATCACAGCCAGGAAAAGGCACCACAGGACGAGGATCCCCAGCAGTAAAGAAACCACATACGCACATACACACAGTCACAGCCAGGGTAAGCGAGTGTTTGCCACCCCTTTCTTTATCTCTCTGAAAGGCGTAGTTTGGTGCGAGTAGGCAGGGCCTTAGAAAGAAACCAGAATTGCGCAGTAAGCAAATAAAAACGAAGGCGAAAAGTGCCGCACAGTGTTTTCTTTTGTTTTACACTCGTTTTAAAAAGGAAAATATGTCCAAAATGCTAGTACAAGAAAGTGTGGTTACCCACCGTTGTGGGATATTGCAGACTACACGTCGGTAACGCCGTGTCAGCCTTTAATATTCCCAGGGCGGCGTTTGCTAACTTTCCAACTTGGTGCGGCCTTTTGGTAATACCGGGAGCATTCAAGTTGGAAGTGAGCAAGGGTAGGTGCACTGCTAAGCCAGCATTGTGGAACAAAACACCGGATCACCGGTGCCTCCCTTTTTAGTTCGACCCTACCCTACTTTTTAGAGCACGGCGTCTCATTTCTTTTCAATCCTGATCCTGAGAAATACAAATTTCTTGTAAGGTGGCCCTGGAGAGGCTGAGCTACCTCAGCCATAGACAAGCTACCTTACAACACTTATTGAGTCCTGACATAAAACTCAGGCTTGCTGCAAAGAAAATGTGCCTAATGCTGTCCAGCTGTATTATAGTAATAATGAAGTTGATTCCTACAACCGAAGCGCAATCACTAACGCATACAGCTGTCTTGCACACGATTATATGCTTGGTTATTCCACTGAGCAAGAGAAGACACAGTGTCGAGGTAAACTTCACAAGATGACGGTAGCAGTGACCGATGGATCGTACCTGCTGCCATTAGCTGAGGGGTTTCCCTACATGATAACTTCTAACATAGATGTAGCTGATGGGTTGGTAAACGGAGCTATTGGTGTCTTGCGACATATCGAACGTCAGCAATCAAATGTGGACGACCATTCTGCAGAAGCAGGACCATTAACCAGTACAACTTTACCAGCATCTAGAGAAGATATCATTACTCTATGGTTCGAGTTTGAGGAAGCATCAACAGGTGCCAGTGCCAAAGTCAAATGTCGACCTCACGTGCAAAGCAAGCTTAGCAATCTGTCTCCCAACTGGGGGCCGGTGAATAAGAAAGTTGTCAATATTACACTCACAACTGTTAAATGCAAACGGAAACAGTTTCCCGCCGTTCCAGCTTGTGCTATTACTATACACAAGTCGCAGAGTGGGACGTTTACTACCGTTGTTTATAAATGCACATCAAAGCAACCGCAAAAGTTAGTGTACGTGGCGCTGAGTCGGGTTACAAATATAGATGGCTTGCACGTAATCACGGACAATGATACTCCTTTCATTCTCAAACACGGACGGGATGGAAGTGACTCACAGGCTACGCGAGATATCCGTACCGAATATGTTTGGCTCAGTGGACTCAGACTTCAAACCATCACTGAGAAAACAGTGAAATTCTGTGATGATGCTAACAACGCTGGACAAATTATAGTGACAAATATTAATTCTCAGTTTGTCTGCTCACTCAGCGGATATGGAAATGGACACAGTCATACCACTGTCTGATTATTTGATATGGACTGAAACGTGGATGCGTGGCGATTTTGATCCCGTTTCAATAAATAATTTTGAGTGTGTGACCCGGCAGAACAGTCGATCAAATTCTGACACAAATGCAGCTAGTAGAGTAGCCGTTTATAGGAAAGTTCTACACATTGGAAAGTTCTACATATTAGTGTGTTGCTGCACCAATATGTGCATCCGACCATGCAAGTGGATAGTGAAGTACCAATTCTTCTTTGTGGCGATTTTAACACAAACGTTAGAAATGATGACACTTTCCTTAAATTCATGAAAAAAATTTATAATCTCGATTGCGCATCAAATGTTCATATGTCAACAACGCTGGGAGGAACAACCATTGATTTGACATTTTCGAGGCATATTAATCTTGAAACACTCCCATTCATTGCCTACTTTTCTAATCATCGGCCAATCCTAAATAGAAATACACAGATTGGAAAAAATAAATAATAATATATTCATTAAAGTGTGCAAACAGTTCATCAATGTTTTGTTATGACGTTGTCACGAAAGACTATCGTCCGTAAACTTTACAGACAACCATCTTTTTTATTTTAATCCATGAACTAAACTGGCCAAAAATAAATACTGTTAATTCCATATTACTATCAGAAGCAGAGGTCACTAAAGTAGAAGCAATATTAGATAACGAGTATGGCATGTTCATCAATGTAGAAGAATTATTAGAATTTGAAAAAATAAAAATAGCCACAAATGGCAAGAATTTACTCTACATGATAAACATACCTTTAAGCGGAAAAGAACCATGCTTTCCAATGACAATAAAACCAGTCAATACTGGTAGCACCGTAAATGAAATTAAATACGAAAAATTATAATGTGCAACAAAACTGTATACGCCCAAATAGAAAATTGTGAAAAACATAGCGATAAAATCATTTGAATTAGAAATAATATCTTAAATTAAGTAACAACACTTGTCTAAATCCACTTCTACAAAACCCCGCAAGCCACAATGTAAAACTATAAATAGTCAGCACATCCCAGATCACGAAAAAATAGTTGCCGGCACGATACTTCTGAACGAGGGAAAAATTCGAATAGATCAAGACGAGATGGAACTGCAAGGGCCTTATCTAACACGATTTCAAAATTCGACACACTTTTTCAAAAGTTGGCGGAAAAAACCAGGATCGAAGACGTATTGTCTCTACAAATGCTCAAGGAGATAATCATCAACAATACGAGAAAACTGGAGATGCTGATGACGGGAAACTTTAAACAACAACTATTAGCTTATCATTCTCTGGAATTTTGATGACGATACTAGCCACAATCGCAGTATGGATATGGAAACAAAAATCATCCAAAAAACCATAAGATGACACTGAAGGAGAAATAAAGGAGACAAGCTCGGCAGACAACAAAAGCCAACAGCGCTTCTACTTCGCGACCGAGGACGTCCGCGTTTAAAGGGGGGAGGAGCTAACAACAAATCTTACAAATGCCAAAACATAATCACGACAACAGCGAGTGGAACACAACCGCCACGTGCGCTGCTTCAGCATATCCCAACATGCACCTGCATGGGACCAACGGCCTACGCTTAACACAACGGGCACCACCGTGGGACCGAGCTCGGTAATTCATCACCCAAAGCTGCAAACCAGCGACAACGGCAGCAGCAGCGGCGACAACTGCAGAGACGACAGCAGCATACCATCATGAACGGTCTATAGCTTTAATAATAATTGTCATAAATTAATTCTTAAAAACCATTACAATAAACCAGAAGTATTTTTTTTTTTAAGCAAAACTTTCAAGTTTTATTAATTCACATAACGGTCGCCATTTATTTGGTTCAATATATATGATAAGTAAATGTATTAGGTTTTAAATAACTCAACAGCGGACATATCTTTTCCGCTTGCAATCAGTTTTAAGAATGTTCTTTTATTCAGAAATCAAAAGTGTTCTTACTCTAAAAACGTAAGTATTCTTATTCTATACATATTCTATATATGTACATATAATATATTTTAGTTTGCCGTCGTGGCCGAACTTAAAATAAATTACAAATGTTTAACTTAAATATTACAACCAACCCAGGCTTGGGCGGTGCAATAAGTAACGGATTTAGATTGTCGCGAAACAGACAAGGTACACTGATGAAAATATAAATTATCAAGTATTTCGTACTCAAAACCACGCATTTCGAACTTGATTTTTCACTAAATACGGAATTACTGAATCCGAGAATGTAGTTCTTGATTCAAGTACGTTTTTATAAGTTCGTTTGTTTTTGATTTAAGTTCTCTTTAAACTTGAATTAAGTTCTTTCATTCTTGACTCAAGTTCTTTCAGAACTCGATTTAAGTTTTTGAGAACTTAAATGTTAAATCACAAAGTTTTTAAAATAAGTATGTACTTGTATTCTTGATCCAAGTATGATAATACTTGATTTTACTACTTCCTGAAAATCTTGTACAGATACATAGTGCAGCTAGATTATTTTAAAAGCTACCTATCATTCTCAGGCTTAAGCTAGATATAAAAGAAATTAGAAATAACCATTACAAAATTTTCTGTTTATGCTTACCGTGACGGGATTTGAGCCATAATTCTCATGATACTGCGTCGAGTGCCTTAACTGTTGAGCCAATTCCAAGCAAATTATGGTTGCACTTAATGTTTATCTTAAGTGAACTTGATTTAGCTCAGCTTATTTGGCATTTTTCTGCTTATTGATGACTTTTAAAAAAATTAGAACAGAAGTGAACTATTCACACATAATCCGTTTTCAAAGGCCAAAAAATTGAAAAAATTTTAAAAGGCCGCTGAGATTTGAACTCGAAACTCGAATTGAATCAAGAATTTCGTACTCGATTTAAATAATCCTAGGATTATACTTGATTCAAGTTCCCTTATTCTTATTTTAAGAACGTTTGTACCTGATTTAAGTATTTTTGTACTCATTTCAATTATTTCATTATTGCTTTAAGTATTTGTGTACTCATTTCAAGTATTCCATGGTTAAATTAAGAATGAAATTCTAGAATCACGAATACTCAATTCAAGTACATTCGTACTTAACTTTAGCACGGCTTTTTTCTATCAGTGTATACGGTAGGCGGTATCTAATAAGGCCCCGTCGCTAAGAACCGATCGAAGTTCAGTTACCGACGAAATTGATAAAGTTCAATTTTATCAAATTCGTCGGTAGCTCAACTTCGATCGGTCTGCTGCCGAAATGCAGCAGCGGCTTGCACTCAGAAAAATACCAAGGCAAGCAATAGTAATGCAAGAAAATGAAATAAAATAGGTGGGAACGTTGCAGTCGGACGAAGTGTTGGGGCGGCTGGATGTGGATAGGGCGGTATGGGTGGGCGTGCCATCCGAAGTTTTGATTCAGATTTTTGGGGTCGCATCACCTATCTTGGCACCAAATTTGGTGGCGCTAGCTGAAAAACTGTGGAAGATATAGGCGTTTTTGATTTCAAACTGTGGGAGCGCCGGGGGCGGAATGGGTGGGAGTAGCTCCAAAATTTTTGATGCAGTTTTTTCGAGGTTGCTAGTAGTTATCTTTTTACCAAATTTGGTAGTTCTAGATGTAAGGATGTGTGAAAAATGTGGATTTATCGGTTTTAAGATACCGAATTTATCGATTTGCCAGCCCCCAGTTATCGTAGAACCCCCATCTTGACACTTTAATTTACTATCCCAAAGATAAAGAGAATGGGAAAGTTTTAAGTCTCTAGCTTCAAGGGTGTGGAAAAAAATTGCGCACATACGTACGGTCAGACGGTAAAGAGTATAAAAAGGTGGTGGGCTGGGGGCGGTATTGGTGGGAGTGGCATACATAGTTTTGATGCATATTTTTGTGGGATGTCAATTGCTATCTTCCAACCAAATTCGATGACTCAAGTTCAAAGTTTGTGAAAGGTGAGGAAAAGGGAGCTGGGGCGGAATGGGTGGGCGTGGCATAAAAATTTTGCTGCAGATCTCTCTGGGATGTCAATTGCTATCTTCCTACCAAATATAGTGACTCTAGCTCTTAGTTTGTAAAAGGAGTGGGAAGGCGGCTGGTGGCGGTACTTATGGGCTGGCATCCAAATTTCTGATGCAGATCTGTGAGAGTCGTTACCAGTTTTCTTCATACCAAATTTGATAGCTCTTGCTGTAAGGAGGTGCGAAAAATGTGGATTTATTGATTTCGACTTATCGAATTTATCAATTTGCCAGATGCCCAGTTATTTTAAAATCCCAATATTGACACTTTATCTGTCCCGGCCATAGATTGAGATATGTATATCGAAAGTTTCATGCCTCTAGCATTTAGCGTGTGGAAAAAAAGTGCGTTCATACAGACGGATAGACAACATGACGGACATTGCACAAACGCAATATACTCTTACCTGCGGAATCGAGTATAAAAAGAGGAGGTATAACGAACATCTCGAAAAACAGAACACAACGCTTGACTCGAGACTGAAATGTAAGGTTACAGTAAAAGGGCGATAGAAAGAATGTGGCTATCTTTTTAAGTATACCTAGGGTTGGACGATCGCAAGTTGGCGACTCTATTTCTATAAATTCTTATTGAAAACACAGACGACTGGCATAGTTTTGCTTTCCAAGAAAATTTCATTACATTAACTTGTCGGGAATGTCTTCTTTGGTGCGTTATCAGCTGCATGACTAAATAAAATACCTTCTGCATCTATTTACTTTCACAAAATACAAATTCTAAATTTTAGTCTAAAACGTCTTTTTTATTATTATCTTGATTTTTGATTTATAATATATCTGTTCATAGAAGGCCAAAACTGCGTTTAAAATTTCAGATTGAAAGTCATGCGATTTGTTCCAATCAATAATGTAGTTCGTAAAGGTCATCGTTTGAAAAGGTGATATGTTATATTAATTACGGTTTTTTCTCGCTAAAACTCTGGAGGTCTGCTTGTGTTTCAGTAACAAACTTTTTGCCGTTTTCGGCGATTTTCTCGGCAAACTCTTTTAGCTTGGCTTCGTCTACGTGCTTGTCAATGTACTCTCTTACTTCCTTAATGCGGGCTTCAATTGTGGCCTGCAGCTCGTCCAGTGCAGACGTATCCTTTTTGACCTCATCGGCACTGCACATCTGTTAAAAATAAAACTCAATTAGCCATATTTACTTAAAGAAAAACACTCACAAAATTGTTATAAATCATATTTCAACTTACAGCCACGAAAGCGCACAGCAAGAAAATCAGAACAAATTTGCCCATCCTGTTTAGTTTTACTTTTCCAAGAAGCTCTATGCAACTGCAGTGAATGCTATGAACTGAACAACTTACAGCACATGCAAGGCCTTTAAATTTACACTGACCAGCCATTTATGACAATCAACAGAGTCAAAGTGCATTTTGCACATACTGATTAGAAAACCATACCCAGTAAGCTGTGTATATTTTACAAAAACTTCCATTTAAACAAAATTATTGTTCGTGCTTTAGATTAACATTATCACAAACTGTATACCATTTGATTTACTTTATTTTTATTGACAAACATAAGTAGTCTGTCATATATTATGCATTCTAATTTTAATGTATGGCGTTTCTGATTACACGCAATACAAAGTTGTATAACACTGTTCCAATATACATACATATGTTTATGTGTATGAATAGTCCAACCAGCGGTACTCGACCACGCGATGCTGTGGTGCTGAATTAAAACAATTATTTACTAAGACGGTAAAAGATATATTAGTTTGGGAATAGTCCGTCATGGCGTCTGTCCGCTCGTCTGACACCCTTTTTGACACCCTTGAAGGTACATACTTGAAACTCTTTTAAGCTAGAGCCTCCAAATTTGGTGTCAAGTTAGGTGATGACGTCCCCCAAAAAACTTCATCAAATTCGCCAGTCGGATATCAAATTTCCCACGTTGAACAGATGAACAGCTAGTTGCGCTGTTGCTAGTATTGGGAATCTGGAGCCGTGTATCATCAGCAAAGGTTGAAGTTGTTAATCGGCTACTTATTGGGATGTCTGCTGTGAACAGCACCTATAGTGATGGTCCAAGTACGCTGCCTTGTGGAACACCAGCTCCAATGCTGTGTTCGTCGGACATTGCATTGTTACATCTTACTGCAAACTTAATGTCGTAGAAGTACGACTTAAGCAGTTTTTGTGTGTTGTTTGGGAGCATTGTTTTTATACTCGTTACCGAAGGTAAAGAGTATATTGGTTTTGTGCAATGTCCGTCATGGTGTCTGTCCGTCTGTCCATCCGTATGTGTGCAAGTTTTTTTCCACACCCTTCAAGCTAGAGACTTGAAACTTTCCAATTCTCTTTATCTATGGGATAGTAAATTAAAGTGTCAAGATTGGTGTTCTACGATAACTGGAGGGCTGGCAAATCGATAAATTCGATAACTCAAAGCCGATAAATCCGCATATTTAGCACATCCTTAGAGCTAAAACTACCAAATTTGGTAAGAAGATAGCTACTAGCAACCACCAAAAAACTGCACCAAAAATTTTGGAGCCTACCCATTCCGCCCCGGCCCACCGCATTTTAAAGTCAAAATAGCCTATATCTCCCACAGTTTTTGAGCTATATCCACCAAATTTGGTGCCAATATAGGTGATGATGACCCCTTAAAAACTGCATCAAAAGTTTGGATGCCACGCCCACCAATAATGCCCTAGCCGCCCCCATCCGCCCCAACGCTTCGTCAAAAACAGGAATGCGTGTATCTTAAAGAGCTGTGGAGCTAGAGCCACCAAATTTGGAAGGAAGATAGCTGGCAACGATCCCCAAAATCTGCATAAAAGTTTTGGAGCCACGCACACCCATTCCGCATCCCTATCCACACCTTTTACAATTTTGAGCTAGAGTCACCAATTTTGGTATGAAGATAGCAATTGACATCCCACATAGATCTGCATCAAAAATTTGGATGCCACACCCAACCATACCGCCCCCAGCCACCCCTTTCCCAACATTTTACAAACTTCGAGCTAGAGTCACCAAATTTGGTATGAAGATAGCAATGGACATTCCACAAAGATCTGCAACAAAAATTTGGATGCCTCGCCCACTCATACCGCCCCCTGCCCCCTTTTCCAAATCTATTACAAACTTCGAGCTAGAGTCACCAAATTTGATATGAAGATAGCAATTGACATACCACAAAGATATGAACAAAAAATTTGGATGCCTCACCCAACCATACCGCCCCAGCCCCCCCTTTCAAAACATTTTACAAACTTCGAGCTAGAGTTAACAAATTTGGTATGAAGATAGCAATGGACATTCCACAAAGATATGCAACAAAAATTTGGATGCCACGCCCACTCATACCGCCCCCTGCCCCCTTTTCCAAATCTATTACAAAATTCGAGCTAGAGTCACCAAATTTGGTATGAAGATAGCAATGGACATTCCACAAAGATCTGCAACAAAAATTAGGATGCCTCGCCCACGCATACCGCCCCCTGCCCCCTTTTCCAAATCTATTACAAACTTTGAGATAGAGTTACCAAATTTGGTTGGAAGATAGCCATTGACATACCACAAAGATCTGCATTTGGATGCCACACCCACCCATACCGCCCCAGCCCCTCTTTCCCCACCTTTTACAAACTTTGAGATAGAGTCACCAAATTTGGTATGAAGATAGCAATTGACATTACACAAACATGACATGCCAAACCTACCAATTCCGCCCCAGCCCTCCTTCCCCCACCTTTTACAAACTTTGAGCCAGAGTCACCCAATTTGGTAGGAAGATATCAATTGACATTCCACAAAGATCTGCAGTACAAATTTGGATGCCACACCCACCCAATCCGCCAATCCAAATTTTTGCTGCAGATCTTTGTGCAATGTCAATTGCTATCTTCTCTCAGTAGCATAGCTCATTGCATTTTCTCTGTTGAGCAATCAATCTCGTGAAAGTGTATTTCTAGGCGCTCCTTCCATAAGTTCCAGTCAACTTGACCTGGTACAAATTCTGAGACTCCCGCTTTCCGCATGTACGTGCCATGTGCTGCACTCGTCACATTTGACGCTGCTGCATCGCCTTCCTCTTTTGGTGGCATATCTACGCTGGGTGCACTATATTATGTTTTATTTCGTGTATTTAGACGTTTTTGCAATTTGTATAACTTATTAAGTTTTTTTTTTTTTTTACTGTTTTTGTCCTCGTCGCCAATATGTTGTGTCTTGATCTTGTTGGCACGCGGTACGAGAGTGACCGTAGCTTTTAGTAATCTCGAAAAGATACCATAATCTTCAGTATACATTACATACTATCATTATATCGATAACAATGATCGATATCCAACAATAAGATTTTTTTTTTTTTGACAAAACAATCAATTGATTACGATTATTTTGTGAACTGTCATGACTACTCATTAATTACGATAAGAAATACATATGTAATAAAAATTTTGACAAATAATTTTTTTTATATATTTTTTGATTATTTAAGTATGAGCAATCAGTTTTTAACGAATTTGTATATAATTTTAACTGTGAGTTGTAAGGGAATTTGCTACTTTGCAAAGGGTGTTTGCCGGCACGAGGGGAAGAAAGTTGCATAGAAACGACTAAAACAAGTGGAAACGTTGCAGTCAGACGCAACCGACTGCGGTACACTCGTTACCAGTATTAAAACCGGTAAAAAATGGCCTGATTGCAAAAGGGTACGGATGCGGCAGGGGTGTACACTGCCTTAAAGATTCTCCGATGAAGATGGGGATGCCACCAGCTATCTTCCTTCCATTTTGGTGGCTCTAGCTAAAAGTTTGTTAAAGAAGGGGAAAGGGGGCTGGGGGCGGATTTGGTGGTTGTGGCATTCAAATTTTTGTTGCAGACCTTTGTGGAATGTCATTTGCGATCTTCATACCAAATTTGGTGACTCTAGCTCAAAGCTTGTAAAAGGTGGGGAAAGGGGGGTGGAAGGGGTGGGCGTGACTCCAAAACTTTGATGCAGATTGTTGGGGGTCGTTGCCAGCTATCTTCCTACCAAATTTGGTGGCTCTAGCTCCACAGCTCTTTAAGATACACGCATTCCCGTTTTTGACGAAGCGTTGGGGCAGATGGGGGTGGCTAAGGCGGTTTTGGTGGGCGTGGCATCCAATCTTTTGATGCAGTGTTTTGGAGGTCATCATCACTTATCTTGGCACTAAATTTGGTAGCTATAGTTCAAAAACTGTGGGAGATAGAGGCTTTTTTGACTTAAAAATGCGGGGTGACTGGGGGCGGAATGGGGGCGTGGATCCAAAATTTTTGATGCAGTTTTTTGGGGGTTGCTAGTAGCTTTCTTCTTACCAAAATTGGTAGTTCTAGCTTGAATGGTGTGCGAAATATGTGGATTTATCGGTTTTGAGTTATCGAATTTATCGATTTGCCCCCCAGTTATCGTAGAACCCCCATCTTGGCTCTTTAATTTACTATCCCATAGAAAAAGAGAATTGGAAAGTTTCAAGTCTCTAGCTTGAAGGGTGTGGAAAAAAATTGCGAACATACAGACGGACGGACGGACACCATGAAGGACATTGCACAAACCCAATATACTCTTGACCTTCGGTAAAGAGTATAAAAACGTTCATATAAGATACATTTTTTTATCCATATAAGAAAACCAGTGGAAACGTTGCAGTCGGACGCAACCGACTGCGGCATACTCGATACCAGTATAAAAACCGGTAAAAAGAGGCCTGATTCCAAAGGGGTACGGACGCTGCAGGGGTGTACGCTGCCTTAAAGAGTTTCCGCTGCAGATGGGGATGCCACAAGCAATCTTCCTTACAAATTTGGTGACTCTAGCTCAAAGCTTGTAAAAGGTGTGGAAAAGGGGGGCTGGGAGTGGTATGGGTGGGTGTGGCATCCAAATTTTTGATGCAGATCTTTGTGGAATGTCAATTGCTATCTTTATCCCAATTTGGTGACTCTAGCTCGAAGTTTGTAAATGGTGGGGGTAGGAGGGTTGGGGGTGGTATGGGTGGAAGTGGCATCAAAATGTTTGCTGCAGATCTATGTGGAATGTCAATTGCTACCTTCATACCAAATTTGGTGACTCTAGCTCAAAGTTTGTAAAAGGTGTGGAAAGGAGGGCAGAATGGGTGGGCGTGGCTCCAAAACTTTGATGCAGATTGTTGGGGGTCGTTGCCAGCTATCTTCCTACCAAATTTGGTGGCTCTAGCTCCACAGCTCTTTAAGATACACGCATTCCCGTTTTTGACGAAGCGTTGGGGTGGATGGGGGCGGCTAGGGCAGTATTGGTGGGCGTGGCATCCAAACTTTTGATGCAGATTATGGGGGGTCATCATCACCTATCTTGGCACTAAATTTGGTGGCTATAGTTCAAAAACTGTGGGAGATACAGGCTTTTCTGACTTAAAAATGCGGGGGGGCTGGGGGCGGAAAGGGTGGGCGTGGCTCCAAAATTTTTGATGCAGTTTTTTGGGGGTAGCTAGTAGCTATCTGCTTACCGAATTTGGTAGTTCTAGATGTAAGGATGTGCGAAATATGTGGATTTATCGGTTGTGAGTTATCGAATTTATCGATTTGCCAGCCCCCCAGTTATGGTACAGCCCCCATCTTGACACTTTAATTTACTATCCCATAGATAAAGAGAATTGGAAAGTTTCAAGTCTCTAGCTTAAAGGGTATGGAAGCAAGTGGAAACGTTGCAGTCGGACGCAACCGACTGCGGCATACTCGATACCAGTATTCAAACCGTTAAAAAGAGGCCTGATTGCAGAGGGGTACGGATGCGGCAGGGGTGTACGCCGCCTTAAAGATTTTCCGATGCAGATGAGGATGCCACAAGCTATCTTCCTTACAAATTTGGTAACTCTAGCTCAAAGTTTGTAAAAGGTGTAGAAAGGAGGGGGCTGGGGGCGGTATGGGTAGTTGTGGCATCAATATTTTTGAGGCAGATCTTTGTGAAATGTCAATTGCTATCTTCATACCAAATTTGGTGACTCTAGCTCAAAGTTTGTAATATGTTTGGAAAGGAGGGCTGGGGGCGGTATGGGTGGGCGTGGCATCCAAATTTTTGATGCAGATCTTTGTGAAATGTCAATTGCTATCTTCATACCAAATTTGGTGACCCTAGCTCAAAGTTTGTAAAACGTGGGCAAAGGGGGGCTGGGGGCGGTATGGGTGGGCGTGGCATCCAAATTTGTGATGCAGATCTTTGTGGAATGCCAATTGCTATATTCATACCAAATTTGGTGACTCTAGCTAAAAGTTTGTAAAAAGTGGGGAAAGGGGGGGCTTTGGGCGGTATGGGTGGGCGTGGCATCCCAATTTGTGGTGCAGATCTTTGCGGAATGTCAATTGCTATCTACATACCAAATTTGGTGACTCTAGCTCGAAGTTTGTAAAAAGTAGGGCAAGGGGGGCTGGGGGCGGTATGGGTGGGCGTGGCATCAAAATTTTTGATGCAGATCTTTGTGAAATATCAACTGCTATCTTCATACCAAATTTGGTGACTCTAGCTCGAAATTTGTAATATGTTTGGAAAGGAGGGCTGGGGGCGGTATGGGTGGGCGTGGCATCCAAATTTGTGATGCAGATCTTTGTGGAATGTCAATTGCTATCTTCATACCAAATTTGGTGACTCTAGCTCGAAAATTGTAAAAAGTGGGGAAAGGGGGGCGAAATGGAGGGCGTGGCTCCAAAACTTTGATGCAGATTTTTGGGGGTCGTTGCCAGCTATCTTCCTACCAAATTATGTGGCTCTAGCTCCACAACTCTGGAAGATACACTCATTCCCGTTTTTGACGAAGCGTTGGGGTGGATGGGGGTGGCTAGGGCAGTATTGGTGGGCGTGGCATCCAAACTTTTGGTGCAGTTTTTAGGGAGTCATCATCACCTATCTTTTTTTTTTTTTTTTTTAAATTGCTGTGTTTATTTATTGAATCTTTTCTAGTGAATTAGAAAACTAGCAATAAGTATACAAATCTTATTAATAAATCTTAGCTAACAGTACATTTTCTTTTTTTAACTGTACTCGGAGTGCGCGTCCCTAAAAAGCATCTCTGGGTTGGTAAGTCGTTACGAACAAGACGGGATCGGCTGCGCAGCCTTGTGAGACCTCTCGCGAGATGATTTCTGTGCGATGAGAGCTTGCTAAAATATTTTACTTTTTGTTCCGCTATTTCCTCCTTGACTGTTAAGATGTTTAAGTCTTTATGAATGTTTTCGTTCCGAACATACCACGGTGCCCCGGTGATGGTTCTCAAGATTTGTGACTGGGCTCTCTGGACAATTTCAATGCTGCTGTTGCAAGCGATCCCCCATAACTGGGAACCATAGGTCCAGATTGGTTTTAGAACAGAGTTGTAAAGCAGGACCTTGTAGTCCAAACTAAGGGAAGAGCGAGCGTTGATGAGCCAATGGAGGCTATTGGCTTTCAGTTTGAGATGTGTTCTTTTAGCTTCAATGTGTTGCCGCCATGTAAGTCTTCTGTCTAAGTGTACGCCAAGATACGTTACATCGTTTGCTTTTGGAAGTGTGGTGTTGTTTAACGTGAGCGGTGGACAATCTTGCCTGTTAAGGGTGAAAGTTACTTGCTTACATGTTTGTTCGTTTACCTTAATTCGCCAATCTGATAACCATTTTTCCACGTTGACCAGATGAAGGGCTAGTTGCGCTGTTGCTTGTATTGGGCATCTGGAGCGGCTGAGAATAGCTGTATCATCAGCAAAAGTAGATGTTGTCAATCGGCTGCTTATTGGGATGTCTGCTGTGAATAGCACGTACAGTGTTGGTCGAAGTACGCTGCCCTGTGGAACACCGGCTTCGATACTGTGTTCGTCAGACATTGCAGTTTTACATCTTACTGTGAACTTCCTGTCGTAGATGTACGACTTAAGCAGCTTATGTGTGTTAATTGGGAGAATTGTTTTGATTTTATGCATCAGACCTTCCAACCAAACTTTGTCGAATGCCTAAGAAACATTCAGAAATTTTGCAGTTCAGTATTCTCGATTTTCGAACGCGCTTCGTATCTTTGATGTTATTCGGTTGACCTGCTCAATTGATCCGTGCTTTTCATGAAAGCCAAATTGGTGTGATGGGTTTATGTTATAAAGATTCGGGAATGGATTTATCCGGGAAAAGTTTTGATAGACACGATTACAAACTTATAAATTTGTACATCACGGGAACTGTGTGACCTTATCCAGGCTTTGATATCATTATGATGATTGACTTTTTCCATCTGTCTGGATGGTGCCAAGGTTTGGTGATAGTATTGAAGAACTGCTCAATTATGCAGATCGCACAGTAAGGAAGCTCAATAATCATCTTTGGGGCTATTTGGTCACCGCCTGGAGATTTTTTGGGTTAAGTTGCTCTTCAATGATTTTTACGATTGCATTCGGGCGAAACTTGATTGGCTCATGTTGAAGCTGAGAGCCATTTGATACGGCGGGCCCAGCCGGCTGCGAGGTTTCTTATAGGCATTACTGTTTCTGTCGGTGAGCTTAGAGTTGAATGAGCTCTCCAAAATTAGTTTTTCGTAGTGATTGTTGATAATTGCTCAATGTAACGGCGTTGAGCGTGTTCGTCCTCGTTTTTAACGCTTTGGTGAGTTGATGTGTGGCTTATTTTAGGTTTTGCTTTTCAGATGGCGATCTATTCAATTGCCAGTCTCTTCGTTAGCGCCGGTTTTGAAGAACGAGTTGTTCAATTTGTAGAATTGTCTTCTATTGGTGTTTATAACTTTTGCTGTTTGAGGCGTTGAGAAGCAAGCTGTGGTGACGAAGACCAACTCCAGAATGTAAACAAAACTATCAATGTCAGCTTCATCTTCGAGACGTGGATTTAGATCAATGTATGAGCTTATATATACCTCATGGAAATAAGTATATGTGCACAACATTTTTTGGTTATAGCTTTTTTAAAAGTAACGGTACATATATTTTTGGTACACACAATTTTTCTGTTTGAGCCTACTGCAAGAATTATTTTGCAAAGTTCCTCTTTCGTCACCATTCGAATGCATTCGCGGTACCGTTATCATAGTTTTGTGTGCCATCGGGCAATTTTCATAGGAAAGAAGTATATGTGCAATGTGACATTAGAAGGTATTTGGCAAATTTTGCGATCAAATACAAGTGCTTCAGTGATTTCTTAATTATTTTTTATTATTAACAAGTAGAAACGTTGCAGTCGGACGCAACCGACTGCGGCATACTCGATACCAGTATTAAAACCGGTAAAAAGAGGCCTGATTGCAAAGGGGTACGGAAGCGGCAGGGGTGTACGCTACCTTAAAGATTCTCCGATGCAGATGGGGATGCCACCAGCTATATTCCTTCCAAATTTGGTGACTCTAGCTCAAAGTTTGTAGAATGTAGGGAAAGGGGGGGGGCTGGGGGCAGTATGGGTAGTTGAGGCATCAAAATTTTTGTTGCAGATCTTTGTGAAATGTCAATTGCTATCTTCATACCAAATTTGGTGACTCTAGCTCGAAATTTGTAATAAGTGTGGAAAGGGTGGCTGGGGGCGGTTTGGGTGGGTGAGGCATCCAAATTTTTGATGCAGATCTATGTGGAATGTCAATTGCTATCTACATACCAAATTTGGTGACTCTAGCTCGAAGTTTGTAAAAAGTGGGGAAAAGGAGGCTGGGGGCGGTATGGGTGGGCGTGGCATCCAAATTTTTGATGCAGATCTTTCAGAAATATCAATTGCTATCTTCATACCAAATTTGGTGACTCTAGCTCGAAATTTGTAAAAATTGGGGAAAGGGGGGGTTGGGGGTGGTATGGGTGGGCGTGGCATCCAAATTTTTGATGCAGATCTTTGTGGAATGTCAATTGCTATCTTCATACCAAATTTGGTGACTCTAGCTCGAAAATTGTAAAAAGTGGGGAAAGGGGGGCGAAATGGAGGGCGTGGCTCCAAAACTTTGATGCAGATTTTTGGGGGTCGTTGCCAGCTATCTTCTTACCAAATTTGGTGGCTTTAGCTCCACAACTCTGGAAGATACACTCATTCCCGTTTTTGACGAAGCGTTGGGGTGGATGGGGGCGGCTTGGGCAGTATCGGTGGGCGTGGTATCCAAACTTTTGGTGCGGTTTTTAGGGGGTCATCATCACCAAATTGGCACCAAATTTGGTGGCTATAGCTCAAAAACTGTGGGAGATATAGCCATTTCTGATTTCAAAATGCGGGGGGCTGGGGGCGTAATGGGTGGGCGTGGCTCCAAAACTTTGATGCAGTTTTTGGGGGTCGTTAACAGCTATCTTCCCACCAAATTTGGAGGCTCTAGCTCCACAACTCTGGAAGATACACGCATTCCCGTTTTTGACGAAGCGTTGGGGTGGATGGGGGCGGCTAGGGCAGTATCGGTAGGCGTGGCATCCAAACTTTTGGTGCGGTTTTTAGGGGGTCATCATCACCTATCTTGGCACCAAATTTGGTGGCTATAGCTCAAAAACTGTGGGAGATATGGGCTATTTTGACTTTAAAATGCGGGGGGGCTGGGGGGGAATGGGGGGCGTGGCTCCAAAATTTTTGATGCAGTTTTTTGGGGGTTGCTAATAGCTATCTTCTTACCAAATTTGGTACTTATAGCTGTAAGGATGTGCGAAATATGTGGATTTATCGGTTTTGAGTTATCGAATTTATCGATTTGCCAGCCCCCCAGTTATCGTAGAACCCCCATCTTGACACTTTAATTTACTATCCCATAGATAAAGAGAATTGGAAAGTTTCAAGTCTCTAGCTTGAAGGGTGTGGAAAAAACTGGCAACCATACGGACGGACAGACGGACAGACGGACAGACACCATGACGGACATTGCACAAAACCAATATACTCTTTACCTTCGGTATCGAGTATAATAATGTAAGTAAAAAAGTACAAGCGTAAGAAACTAGAAATTAACATATTTTTGTTGTAGAATTTAAAAATGCCACTTGGGACGCATTTGACCGCTGAAGAGCGTGGCTTGATTATGGGAATGAAAGAAAGTGGCAAAACAATTGCCGAAATTTCTTCCCGCGTGCATCGTCAAACTTTACTGATAACCATTTTTCCACGTTGACCAGATGAAGGGCTAGTTGCGCTGTTGCTTGTATTGGGCATCTGGAGCGGCTGAGAATAGCTGTATCATCAGCAAAAGTAGATGTTGTCAATCGGCTGCTTATTGGGATGTCTGCTGTGAATAGCACGTACAGTGTTGGTCGAAGTACGCTGCCCTGTGGAACACCGGCTTCGATACTGTGTTCGTCAGACATTGCAGTTTTACATCTTACTGTGAACTTCCTGTCGTAGATGTACGACTTAAGCAGCTTATGTGTGTTAATTGGGAGAATTGTTTTGATTTTATGCATCAGACCTTCCAACCAAACTTTGTCGAATGCCTAAGAAACATTCAGAAATTTTGCAGTTCAGTATTCTCGATTTTCGAACGCGCTTCGTATCTTTGATGTTATTCGGTTGACCTGCTCAATTGATCCGTGCTTTTCATGAAAGCCAAATTGGTGTGATGGGTTTATGTTATAAAGATTCGGGAATGGATTTATCCGGGAAAAGTTTTGATAGACACGATTACAAACTTATAAATTTGTACATCACGGGAACTGTGTGACCTTTTCCAGGCTTTGATATCATTATGATGATTGACTTTTTCCATCTGTCTGGATGGTGCCAAGGTTTGGTGATAGTATTGAAGAACTGCTCAATTATGCAGATCGCACAGTAAGGAAGCTCAATAATCATCTTTGGGGCTATTTGGTCACCGCCTGGAGATTTTTTGGGTTAAGTTGCTCTTCAATGATTTTTACGATTGCATTCGGGCGAAACTTGATTGGCTCATGTTGAAGCTGAGAGCCATTTGATACGGCGGGCCCAGCCGGCTGCGAGGTTTCTTATAGGCATTACTGTTTCTGTCGGTGAGCTTAGAGTTGAATGAGCTCTCCAAAATTAGTTTTTCGTAGTGATTGTTGATAATTGCTCAATGTAACGGCGTTGAGCGTGTTCGTCCTCGTTTTTAACGCTTTGGTGAGTTGATGTGTGGCTTATTTTAGGTTTTGCTTTTCAGATGGCGATCTATTCCATGCCAGTCTCTTCGTTAGCGCCGGTTTTGAAGAACGAGTTGTTCAATTTGTAGAATTGTCTTCTATTGGTGTTTATAACTTTTGCTGTTTGAGGCGTTGAGAAGCAAGCTGTGGTGACGAAGACCAACTCCAGAATGTAAACAAAACTATCAATGTCAGCTTCATCTTCGAGACGTGGATTTAGATCAATGTATGAGCTTATATATACCTCATGGAAATAAGTATATGTGCACAACATTTTTTGGTTATAGCTTTTTTAAAAGTAACGGTACATATATTTTTGGTACACACAATTTTTCTGTTTGAGCCTACTGCAAGAATTATTTTGCAAAGTTCCTCTTTCGTCACCATTCGAATGCATTCGCGGTACCGTTATCATAGTTTTGTGTGCCATCGGGCAATTTTCATAGGAAAGAAGTATATGTGCAATGTGACATTAGAAGGTATTTGGCAAATTTTGCGATCAAATACAAGTGCTTCAGTGATTTCTTAATTATTTTTTATTATTAACAAGTAGAAACGTTGCAGTCGGACGCAACCGACTGCGGCATACTCGATACCAGTATTAAAACCGGTAAAAAGAGGCCTGATTGCAAAGGGGTACGGAAGCGGCAGGGGTGTACGCTACCTTAAAGATTCTCCGATGCAGATGGGGATGCCACCAGCTATATTCCTTCCAAATTTGGTGACTCTAGCTCAAAGTTTGTAGAATGTAGGGAAAGGGGGGGGGGCTGGGGGCAGTATGGGTAGTTGAGGCATCAAAATTTTTGTTGCAGATCTTTGTGAAATGTCAATTGCTATCTTCATACCAAATTTGGTGACTCTAGCTCGAAATTTGTAATAAGTGTGGAAAGGGTGGCTGGGGGGCGGTTTGGGTGGGTGAGGCATCCAAATTTTTGATGCAGATCTATGTGGAATGTCAATTGCTATCTACATACCAAATTTGGTGACTCTAGCTCGAAGTTTGTAAAAAAGTGGGGAAAAGGAGGCTGGGGGCGGTATGGGTGGGCGTGGCATCCAAATTTTTGATGCAGATCTTTCAGAAATATCAATTGCTATCTTCATACCAAATTTGGTGACTCTAGCTTGAAATTTGTAAAAATTGGGGAAAGGGGGGTTGGGGGTGGTATGGGTGGGCGTGGCATCCAAATTTTTGATGCAGATCTTTGTGGAATGTCAATTGCTATCTTCATACCAAATTTGGTGACTCTAGCTCGAAAATTGTAAAAAGTGGGGAAAGGGGGGCGAAATGGAGGGCGTGGCTCCAAAACTTTGATGCAGATTTTTGGGGGTCGTTGCCAGCTATCTTCTTACCAAATTTGGTGGCTTTAGCTCCACAACTCTGGAAGATACACTCATTCCCGTTTTTGACGAAGCGTTGGGGAGGATGGGGGCGGCTTGGGCAGTATCGGTGGGCGTGGTATCCAAACTTTTGGTGCGGTTTTAAGGGGTCATCATCACCTATCTTGGCACCAAATTTGGTGGCTATAGCTCAAAAACTGTGGGAGATATAGCCATTTCTGATTTCAAAATGCGGGGGGCTGGGGGCGTAATGGGTGGGCGTGGCTCCAAAACTTTGATGCAGTTTTTTGGGGGTCGTTAACAGCTATCTTCCCACCAAATTTGGAGGCTCTAGCTCCACAACTCTGGAAGATACACGCATTCCCGTTTTTGACGAAGCGTTGGGGTGGATGGGGGCGGCTAGGGCAGTATCGGTAGGCGTGGCATCCAAACTTTTGGTGCGGTTTTTAGGGGGTCATCATCACCTATCTTGGCACCAAATTTGGTGGCTATAGCTCAAAAACTGTGGGAGATATGGGCTATTTTGACTTTAAAATGCGGGGGGGCTGGGGGGGGAATGGGGGGGCGTGGCTCCAAAATTTTTGATGCAGTTTTTTGGGGGTTGCTAATAGCTATCTTCTTACCAAATTTGGTACTTATAGCTGTAAGGATGTGCGAAATATGTGGATTTATCGGTTTTGAGTTATCGAATTTATCGATTTGCCAGCCCCCCAGTTATCGTAGAACCCCCATCTTGACACTTTAATTTACTATCCCATAGATAAAGAGAATTGGAAAGTTTCAAGTCTCTAGCTTGAAGGGTGTGGAAAAAACTGGCAACCATACGGACGGACAGACGGACAGACGGACAGACACCATGACGGACATTGCACAAAACCAATATACTCTTTACCTTCGGTATCGAGTATAATAATGTAAGTAAAAAAGTACAAGCGTAAGAAACTAGAAATTAACATATTTTTGTTGTAGAATTTAAAAATGCCACTTGGGACGCATTTGACCGCTGAAGAGCGTGGCTTGATTATGGGAATGAAAGAAAGTGGCAAAACAATTGCCGAAATTTCTTCCCGCGTGCATCGTCAAACTTTTGCAAAAATGTATCCAGTTATGGTTAAATCAAGCGCAGCGGCCGACCAACGGAGATCAAAGAACGCTGTAAACGGGAAATTTGGCGTCTTGCTGCCCAAAAGGAGATGTCCTGCAGCGAGATTTGCAGCCATCTGAATCTTAACGTGTCTAGGAGACGGATTTACCAAATAATAGGCGAAAATAAAAATCTTTCATATGCTTTGAGAGAAGCTGTACCAAAGCTACTACCACGCCACCTTAAGGCCCGTTTGGCATTTGCAGAAAAATATAAGTTTTGGACTCACGAGTTCCGAAATGTAGTTTTTTCTGACGAGAAAATATTTAATTTAGACGGTCCAGATGGTTGCCACAAGTATTGGCGAGATTAACGTCTGCCACGACAAACCCGACACAAACGCCACTTCGGTGGAGGATCGTTAATGGTCTGGGCTGCCTTTGGATATACCGGAAAGTCCTGAATATGCTTTATTCCGACAAAAACAAATGCGGAAATGTATATACAGCTTCTTAATCAAGAGCTCATTGACGTTGAAAATTGGTGTCCTGCAAATTGGATTTTTCAGCAGGACAATGCTCCCATACACACGGCAGTAGTACGGAACTGGCGGTTCTGGAACAGGAAGTAGCTGTCACTTTTATTACCCCCAATCATAATTTATTACCCCACTTGAGAATTAGTGATCCCTTTTTTACACTTTTATTACCCACTTGAGAATTAGTGATCATATGATCTCATCTCAAGTGTGTTCCTGTTTTAAGTGCTGTGAGGAGCCATATTTACTTATAGCACCTCACAAAAAGCGATTGTATTTATAGCCGCAGCCGGACCTGAGCTGCGGCGAATTCGCATGCTGTCTCGCTCTGACACAGGATGTCAGCGCTAAGGTACGTGTTTGGCACATGGGAGCCACAAAACACGTACCGCAAAAGTCGTGGCAAAGTGCCGTTGGTGTGCGAGCGGTGCATCCACGAAATATAGTGATCACCGTCACACCAACGACAGGCGTGATCAGCAACGAGGAACCGTTGTTGCTAGGCAAACCTCACTGGAACGATCACGCCACCTTTGCCCTTGGCGCAACCTTTGGCAGCGTTGACAGGCCCCGGTCCAGCGAGACAGCAGAAGAATATAAAAGGAGCCGCCTTGGGCGGAGCGGCTAGTTAGTTGCGTACAAGTTAGTCGAATACAAGTGAGTGCGAAGTCAGCGAAGCGAAACCCCAGTACGGAGTCAATACGAAATAAGTGAAAATCAGTGCAAAACATAAAGAAATCCTACGCGAAGGATAAGTTAAGAATTTAAAAGGATTCATATCGCAATAAGGACAAAGCAGATCGTGTCCTTAGCGATTAACAAACAGTTTACGGAGAAATCGATACGCGAAATTTAGCCAGCCTTGGGGTGCGTTGCATTTGCAAAGCAACCTCGAGTTAAAACCAAGTATCAGATAAGTGAGCCTGGCGAAGGACAGGTGAAGCTAAAGCCAGAGCCTGAGAGTAGGCGTCACTATTGGCGAAATCCTTGTGGTAACAAGGAGGCCACAGTAGAGCCTGGCGAATTCGGGCGTTGCTAGCTAAAACCTCGTTTAGTAGGCGAAACATTGACTCTGAATATTTGGTGCAACGAGAGCGCCAGCATTGCAAATAAAACCACGACACAAGAGCCGTACGATTTACTAAACTCTAATAAGAAATATCATTAAGTGCAAAGCAAATTGTAAACCCAACTTGAAAACTAGCAGAGAGTGCAGTTTAAAATATATGTATTAAAACCAAAACCAAATTGTGTTCTTATTGCCGCAGCCGCCACAAATACAAATTTGTTGGCACGTACCCTCAGCACCGCGAGAGTTAGCCCAGCTAAAGACCGCGTAACTTTAGGTTCGTTACAACTGGCGCCCAACTGTGGATCTACGGCTAATATCACATAGTTTGTTTTAATAAAATACATATAAATAATCGACAATATGGTTCGTTCGTGGGTGTACAATCTAAAAAAGGATGCACTAGTGAAATGCGGAGTGGAATTCGGTCTGGAGCTTGAAGGCACTGTCGAAAATATGAGAAGACAATTCGGAGACTGGGTAAGTCAAAATGAAAATACTCTTCCACACAGCGTTCGCATTAGCGAACTGGCGAAAATATACAGCCGACAGTCGCCGAATAAAGAACCCGAATTCATGCGCGAGGAAGGGGAATACGAAGAGGAAAAGGAGTTTGCCGGCATAGACGTAGCAAGGCTGAGCGTCCCATGCACCAGCGCGGCGGCTAGGGCGCGAGATTTACAGGAATCTCGCCGATCGCCCTGGAGTACAACCCAACAGCCAGGAGAGCGTAGCCACACCCACACACATGATCAGACCAATGCAAGGGCAAGTGAATACCAGAAAGTAGCCAAACAAGTTCGAGAGTGGAGCTTTCGATTCGATGGACTATCGAAACCTCTCGAATTCTTGGAGCAAGTGGAATGGTCGGCAGACACATATGGATTAAATTTAAATTTAATTCCAAGAGCGATGCCGGAGTTGCTGAAAGGAATGGCACTTAAGTGGTACATAGCTAACAACAGGCATTGGACTACATGGGTGGATTTTGTCGACAGTTTTCAAGAATACTTCTTACCACGAGATTATTTTGAAAATCTGTACGACGAAGTACGCAGACGGCGGCAAGCTCTGGATGAGCCTTTTAAAGTCTATATGGTGGAGATGCAGACTCTGATGAGACCCCTACGACTCTCAACAGAGAAGCAAGTGCGCACCATTTACACCAACAGCCTTCCTGACTTGCGCGGATACGCACGGCCAAACCAGTTCTCGAATTTGACTCAGCTGATGCAACTGGCAGAAGAATTCGAAGAGTTAGAAAAAGATAGGTTGAAACTGAGGCTACAAAGTGCTACAGCCCAACAACAATTCAGCCAACATCAACAACAACAGCCTCAACAACACCGAGATACACAGCAAAATGGACGCGATCACAACCAGAGTCGTGGAAATCGTACCCGATTTATGGCCATGGAGGAGCAGAGCCAACACACTGGAAGAATGGACGAACGGCCAACCCCAACACCTAGGACCCAGCAAAATCCTGCCAGGACACACATAAACAACCCAGGAAGGGCATGTCGCGTGTGTGGACAGGAGGGACACTGGGCGATAGAGTGCCAAAACCCAATGTTGGAGTTCTGCTGGGTCTGTGGCAGGATCGGTCAGCGGACAGCCCTATGTTGTCAGTCGGGAAACGGCCAGCGGCGTCCGCCATCGAGGGGCGAGCGGGAGCCGCCAAGGTCCGCCCCGAGACGCTAGTCGGTCACCTGAAGGACGAAGGGACGCAGTTGACTGCCACCGTAGGGATCGGTGAGTGTCAGTATAAGGCTACAGTCGATACAGGGGCTACAAGCAGCTTTGTTAGCGAAGAGCTTGCTTGTAGACTGAGCACTGTAGGCCGGAGAAGCGTCGCAAGTAGACAGGTGAAGTTAGCAGACGGACATAACAGCAGGACAACGGAACAAATAACAGTCGAAATAAGACTCGGGCATCGCAGTTTGCAAGTAGCGTTGCTAATTATGCCTGGTGTGATAGACGATTTGGTGCTGGGCTGGGATTTTCTGACTGGCATGGGCACAGTGTTGCAGTGTGCGGGATTGGTGGTCACCATCCCAGCACGACGGCACAAGGTTGGAAAGCTGGAGGAGAGACTGTCGGTGGCAGTTGTCCAGAATACAACCGAACAAGACGAAGCAATACACGATGTCAGAAACCCAGCTATTGAAACCAAAAATCTACACGAGGATCAAGAAATTAATGAATTTCTTTTGCGGGAAGTCGCAGCCTTCAAACACCTAAAGGGCACATCACAAATTACGGAATACAAAATTGTGATGAGCGATGACAGGCCTATAAAACAGCGTTATTTTCCGAAGAATCCAAAAATGCAAGCGGAAATTAACCAGCAAGTAGAGGAACTACTTGCGAAAGGTTGCATAGAGCCATCCAACAGCCCACACAGCGCACCAATCGTGATGGTGAAAAAGAAGAATGGCAAATGGAGGTTATGTGTGGATTTTAGGCAACTTAATAGCCGATTCGTTAAGGACGCGTATCCATTGCCAAGAGTGCACCACATTTTAGACCAGCTACGTGAAGCCCACTTCATCACTAGCTTGGATCTGAAAGATGGGTACTGGCAGATCCCGATGGAGAAAGCGAGCCGACCACTGACAGCATTTACAGTCCCAGGCAAAGGATTGTACCAGTGGAAAGTGATGCCATTTGGGTTACACTCGGCACCGGCAACTTTTCAGAGGGCTTTGGATCGCGTTATTGGACCAGAGATGATGCCACACGCGTTTGCTTATTTAGATGATATTATAATCATCGGAAGAACGCGCGAAGAGCATATGGCAAATCTCAAAGAGGTATTTCGACGGTTGAGGGCAGCAAATCTGCGCATCAACGTGGACAAATGCGACTTCTTTAAAAAAGAGTTGAAATACCTGGGCCACAGAGTCACAGAGGAAGGAATTCGCACAGATTCGGAGAAAGTTGCTGCAATCGCAGAATTGAAGCCGCCAAGCAACGTAAAGGAGTTACGACAATACCTGGGCGTGGCATCATGGTACAGGCGCTTCGTACCAGATTTTGCGACAAAAGTAGCACCTCTGAACGCATTGATGAAAAAAGGCGCAAAATGGGAGTGGACTGAGGAGCAGCAAGTAGCTTTTGACACGGTCAAAGAGAAGCTGACTCAATCCCCAGTATTGGCATGCCCAGATTTTTCAAAAACATTTTGCTTGCAGACGGATGCAAGTAACTATGGCCTGGGTGCGATATTGACCCAACCTTCGGAGCAAGGTGAAAGGGTAATATCGTACGCCAGTAGGACACTAAACGGTGCCGAACGGAACTATTCGGCAACTGAAAAAGAGTGTCTAGCCATAGTGTGAGGAATCAGAAAGCTAAGGCCATACCTGGAAGGCTACCATTTTGTGGTCATAACGGACCACATGGCGCTGAAGTGGCTAAACTCAATCGAGAGTCCATCAGGCAGAATAGCGCGTTGGGCGCTTGAACTGCAACAATACGTCAAATACCGTAAAGGCAACCTCAATGTCGTAGCCGATGCACTTTCGAGACAGCCACTTCCGGAGACATGCTGCCTAAGAAAAATCGCCACAGAAAGGATGGAGGCAGACAACGCAAATTGCAAATGGATTCAGAAATTAAAAAAGGAAATCGCACAAAATGCAAGGAAATATCCGGATTACATGGAGGAAAATGGCAACCTATATAGACACATCCCACATCGCGCTGGAGGCGCAGATGTGGAAGCTTGGAAGCTTTGTGCACCCAAAAATAAAAGGAAGGATGTATTACTGGAGAATCACGACGCAGCCACAGCCGGTCATTTGGGAAGCCGGAAAACGATAGCAAGAGTAGCGACACGCTACTATTGGCCAGGCTTGTACAGGGACGTGCGCACATATGTGCACAACTGCGAAACGTGTCAACAATATAAGCCAAGTCAAATGGCAGCAGCAGGAAAGATGTTGACACAAATTCCGGAAGAGCCATGGAGTACCGTGTGTGCTGATTTTGTTGGCCCACTGCCAAGATCAAAACACGGCAACACAATGCTATTGGTGATGTTTGACCGTTTCTCTAAGTGGACTGAGTTAGTTCCGCTGAGGAGCGCAACCACAGCCACTTTGCAAAAGGATTCAGAGAGAGAATTTTGGCACGATTTGGGGTGCCAAAAGTTCTCATAACGGACAACGGAACACAATTTACGAGTAAAGCCTTCAAACGCTTTCTCGAAGAATTGGGAGTGCGACACCAATTTACGGCACCATACACACCGCAAGAGAATCATACAGAACGTGCAAACCGCACGGTAAAAACGATGGTTGCACAATTTACCAAAGATAACCAGAGGTGCTGGGATGAATTTTTGCCAGAATTGTCACTGGCCGTTAATACCAGCGTATCGGCGTCTACAGGCTACAGTGCAGCGTTTATCACGCAAGGGCGGGGAACCAAGGCTGCCAAATGCGCTGTACGACAACGTTACACTCGGCACAGGGCAACCGACACAAACACCCAGCGACAATGCGCAAAAACTTAGAGAAGTTTTTGAATTGGTGCGCAGGAGTTTAGAGAAGGCCTCTCAGGACCAAGCAAGGCATTACAACCTACGGAGACGGCAGTGGAAACCATCCGCAGGAGACAAGGTGTGGGTGAAACAACACCACCTGTCAAATGCAGCGGAAGGCTTCGCTGCGAAGCTTGCTCCTAAATTTTCCGGACCATATACAATAATGAATTTTGTATCACCTGTAATCTGTAAATTACAGGGGAAAACTGGGGAAAAAGAACGGACCGCGCACATAGGCGACATAAAACCCCACGGAGGCGGAAGGGACACACGGTGAGAAAAAAACAAAAAAAAATTTTGGGGTCACAAATTATTTTAAGACCCTAGAACAAAAGTAATTTTTTTTTTGTGGTGGTGAAAATCTGGAAAAGAAAAGAGCGGTTAATAATTGGCCTTATTAGTGACGTATCTCATTTACTCACCTGAATCTCCATCACCCCCTATATAAAAAAAAAAAAAAAGCATTAGTTGATTTGTTTTTTTTTGGAAAAAAAGGGGGGTGAATATGTATTAATACATATTAATTATTGCCCCTACTCAACACATTTAACAGATATAAATAATAAAAATAAATATGTAAGGTATTACATATTTATTAAACCATTACAAAAATAAATATGTAAGATATTACATATATATAAATAATAAAAATAAATATGTAAGGTATTACATATTTATTAAAGCATAACAAAAATAAATATGTAAGGTATTACATATATATATAAATAATAAAAATAAATATGTAAGGTATTACATATTTATTAAAGCATAACAAAAATAAATATGTAAGGTATTACATATATATAAATAATAAAAATAAATATGTAAGGTATTACATATTTATTAAACAATAACAAAAATAAATATATAGGGTTTTACATATTATATAAATAATAAAAATAAATATGTATGGTATTACATATTTATTAAAAATAACAGACAATAACGAATGGGGGGGGGGAGAATGGATGGAAAAAAAATACAGACAACAACGAATGTGTGGCGTGAGAATGATGGCAGAAAAAATAAAAGAGCTACGGCCCAACCAAGGGCATTACAAAAACCGGCCCAAAACGGCGCAAGGGGTACGCAGAAGTACGCCGCCAGGAAAACGGTTGGTGAAAAAGGAGCGGACCGAAAAGGAGCGCCACGGAGACATGGCGGCAAAGGAGCGCTGACCTGGCGTCGCGGCGGAGGATACCGTTCTTGCCCCCTCGCGACGCCTAGTGCACATGCGTACCGAAACTCTTGCGCACCCCCCCCTGTTGCCCCTGCGTACGGAGTAGTAGAAAATGGAGCCGACTACCATGCAGCTGGTCACTTTTGTGATATTTTTTTAGTTCACACAGACTCACCGTTACAAATGGAGCAACGAATTAACAGCGTAACACCGAGGAAGGAGGGGCATCCCATGCGTCGAGCCGTAGACCCACGGTGCGCACTCTCGCACACCAGCGGGGGATGTGTGCGTGGTCGACGCGGCGGCCATAGGTGCCAGCGCCAGAGGGCGCAGAAATGTGGCGCGACGAGGGCGTTGGGCCCGACAGCCCCAGGCGCGTGCCGGACCGCAGCGGAGGCGTCGCCAGACGTGTTGGAGCCGCAGGCGTCGCCCATCATAGAATCGCCCTGAGCGAGCGGGAGGCAGCCGAGGCGCGAGCGTGGTCGCCGCCAGGAGCTGGAGGAAGAGCGGGAGTGGGTGCGCCGGTCACACGGACGATGGACGGCGACAGCAGCGACTGGAGCAGGTGGATGCCAGCGCTGGTCCAGTGGACGAGGTTGCGGGGTCGCCACCGTCAAGGGACTTCATTGAAGCGAACCCGGAATGGGCATTTTCACGTGCCATCCCGAGGCAATCACCTGACGCCAGAGGAGAGCGGCATATGGGCCCAGCCAGCCCGGACCGCCCCACCACCACTACCCGAGACACCACCGCCAGACTGGCGCCCCGCTAGGCCACCGTCGCCATTCCCACGTGGGCTGACGCTTCGGAGGATGAGGAGGATGAGGACGAGGGATTATTTATATATCACCGACGAGGAGGAGGCAACACCAGTCCGAGAGGGGGGGCGCCGAGTGAAAAGATGCCAACGGCCGATCCGGGTGAGCCGATACCACCGACGGCAACCATCACACGAAAGAAACGGTTCGTGGCGGGCTTTGGGCACCACGTCGCGACGTTTGTCCTCCGAGTGGGCAAAAGAAAGCCGCCGCCCCGCGAGGGTTTTATTAAGGAGATGACACTACCACGACAGCGTACGCCAACGCACACCACGAACACACGGACACCGATCTCCGCCACCACCACGACCGCGCACGCCGTCACCACCACGCGCATTACCGGCACCAAGCAACGCGGCCACTAGTCTGGCAAGCAAGGACATCGCCGTGGGTGTGGCCAACACCGATGCAGGTGGGCACGCCGCCTCGCCCCAGGACACCGCCTCCGCCACCAACATGGGCGCCCAATGCGGCACGCCCAGCTTTCGGCCGGCAGGCTTCATGCCCTACGGCGGGGAACGGCCGGCTCGCCCGGTATTGCAAGCGGCAGTCGTCCGCACCCACTGGCTAGATTCCGGGATGGAGAGAGGTGGCGCGAGCCGACTGGCCATCAGAGGTCGTAGCTGCCGCTGCTGAGGTAGCGACCGACGCACGTCGCGCATCGTATGGGCGCACGGCCAACGATACGGCGTGCGTATTTCAACCCGAGGCACGCGGGCCTTTGTGGCCGAATTAAGGAAAAAAAGAAAAACAAAAACACCACAATAAAAAAAAATGAAAAAAATATATATATCTGGCATATTCATTTAACCTGAAAAAAAATATAAAGGAAAACAGGTGTATTAAAACCGCAGGAGGGGGGTGAAAGTGACTGGAAGCATACTCACATAAAATGTAAAAGCGATCCAGCGCGAGCGGCAAAACGGCATGGCCTGGAAAAAGAGAACATGAGTTAGGATATGGTGGAAATGGCGCAAGGCGTGCAAATATATTACTTGGCGTTTGCTTTTAGATTCTTTTCAGCAACAACAAAACAATTGCAAACTGTAAATTGTGTGTCACGGGGCGCCGACTAGTGTTGGATAGCTGCGTGTGGCCATATCGATCTGGCCACACCGCAACATCGATCAGGCTCGTAGCGAGTAACACCGGGCGATGCGAAGCTGGCTGCATGGCGCAACGCACCGCTAGATGGCGTTACACGACCGCCAGCTGATCGCTACAGCGACACTGTTAACGGACGCCAAAGTTCAAAACGGAGGGGCGATTTGAAAGACGCAAAATCTCGGAGGAGGGTCACCGGAGAAAGAGGAGTGGGGGAGCAGCCACCTGCCCTTGGCGCGGCCTTCCACCTCCCGGAGAAGGAGGGGGGTGTGAGGAGCCCCTTGCTCCTTGGCGCGCCCTTTGGCAGCGTTGACAGGCCCTTTGTTGACAGGCCCCGGTCCAGCGAGACAGCAGTTGAACAAAAAAGGAGCGCCCCTTGGCGGAGCGGCTAGTTAGTTGCGTACCGGTTTGTTTGCAAACAAAGGACGAAGTCAGCGAAGCGAAACCCAGTACGGAGTCAATACGAAATAAGGAAAACCAGTCGAAACATAAACAGAAATCCTACGCGAAGGATAAGTTAAGAATTTAAAGCGATCTACATCGCAATAAGGACAAAGCAGATCGTGTCCTTAGCGATTAACAAACAGTTTACGGAGAAATCGATACGCGAAATTTAGCCAGCCTTGGGGTGCGTTGCATTTGCAAAGCAACCTCGGAGTAAAAACCAAGTATCAGATAAGTGAGCCTGGCGTGAAGGACAGGTGAAGCTAAAGCCAGAGTTCGAGAGAAGGAGTCACGATTGGCGAAACTTGCAGGTAACAAGGGAGGCCATAGTAGAGCCCTGGCGAATTCGGGCGTTGCTAGCTAAAACCTCGTTTAGTAGGCGAAACATTGACTCTGAATATTTGGTGCAACGAGAGCGCCAGCATTGCAAATAAAACCACGACACAAGAGCCGTACGATTTACTAAACTCTAATAAGAAATATCATTAAGTGCAAAGCAAATTGTAAACCCAACGTGAAAAACTAGCAGAGAGTGCAGTTTACAATATATGTATTAAAACCAAAACCAAATTGTGTTCTTATTTGCCGCAGCCGCCACAAACACAAATTTGTTGGCA